>JAVJIF010013472.1:0-104903 GCA_038442645.1 Agave tequilana
TTACAAAATTTTATTTCTTAGTTTTGAAAATACATTGTGTATATATAAAAGCTAGTCTAGGCATGGCATGTGGACATACAATAGACATGGTATTGAAGACAAGATAAAAACATTGCATATACACAAACATGATAGAGATGTAAGTTTACACAAACATATATCAATGAAGCATAAAAGTAACTAACACTCCTATACATGTGTATATATATCACCAAAATTAAAAACTTTTAAATGGAGAGGTTACCAAGCAAGGGCAATCTCCAAATAGGTGCCTCCATGATAGCGATGCAAATGTGATGTGTTCTTTGAGCTTAGTTGCATCCACCACCTGGGCACCGTTTCCCCCTAAGTCTTGGAGGGAAGAAGATCCACCTGCATCATCTAAATTTGGTGGGTCTCTTGGTACCCATATCTTTTGGGTCCTTTGGATTAGTATCGGGACGAACCCAAACATATTTATTATGCACATTATTTTTAGCAAAACAGAACTTTTCTAAATGGCCTTTGCGGCCACAATGCGTGCAAATGTAAATTCTACCACTACCATACATGTATGCATGTTTATGTGTGTGTGCATGTTTCCGTGCATGTGCATGGTGAGTATGTTTCCCTTGGGTTACTCCCTTAGGAAACCTAGATGCAATTTTCTTTAAATCAAAAGCATAAATTTTAAGAGTAGAGTCTAACACTTCAACCCGTTTTTGAATCTCTACAAATTCATTTTTTTACAAGAAACCATGGGGGTTTTTCCTTTATTAGCCAATTTATATTTATCAAAGTCACCTTTTAATTTTTCAAAAGCACTAGATAAAACATTTTTCTCACTAAGGCAAGTATCAAGTTTATTCTTTAAAACATCATTTTCTTTTTTCAATTTTTTATTATGAGATTGTGAAATCTCATACCTATGTTGTAGTTCTTCAAAGAATTGGGCTAACTCATCCATAGTTAGCTCATTATCATCTATTGAGTTGTCGTTTGTTACCTTTGTAGCATCGTCTCCATGTGCCATAAAACACATGTGCGCGGCGTCGTTCTCCTCTTCGGAATCCGACTCCGTGTCATCCCACGTGGCCACCATAGCCTTCTTCCTTGGTGCAAGCTTGGAGGTAGTAGCTTGGAGAGCGGGGCAATCCGCTATGAGATGTCCGATCTTCTTGCAATGGAAGCAAGGACCGGGTTCTTCTCTCTTCTTTTCAAACCTTCCTTGAGGTTTCCCTCTTCGGAAGTTGCTTTGCCTCCCTTTACTGTAAAACATTTTGCCTACCTTCCGGATAAGCATGGCAAAGTCCTCATCGCAATCCTCCGATGAGTCGTCCTCTTCAATAGTGGTTGGAGTGGCTTTGAAGGCGATTGTTTTCTTCTTGGGTGCCTCCCTTTCTTCTCTTACCTTCATCTCCATCTCATGAGTTTTGAGATTACCGATGAAGCCGGAGAAGTCCATCTCCTCCCGATCGTTAAGCTCTTTGAGAGTAGTCGCCTTGACTTCCCAAGCTTTGGGAAGAGCTCTAATGACCTTGCGTATCTTTTGGTCATTGTCGATCGTGTCACCTAGAGAAGATAAAGCATTAGTGACCTTGGTGAAACGAGTGAGCATGTCATCAATACTCTCACTTTCAAGCATATAAAAATTCTCATATTGAGAACGAAGCAAGTCAATCTTGGATCTCTTGACTTGTGACGTTCCCTCATGAGTCACAATTAAAACATTCCATACTTCATATGCAGATTTACAGTTAATAATGCGTGAGAGGTCATCTTCATTAAGGGCTTGGGTTAAAGCATATTGAGCCCTAGTATTAGCCTCATAGTCCTTGGTAGTGTCCTCGGACCATGATCTCTCATCGGTGAGAGGCTCTACAAATTCTTTAGTTATGGCCCTAGCTACTCTAACTCCTAGGGACTTAAGGAAGAGGTTCATCTTGACCTTCCATATGGGAAAGTTCAAGCCATCAAACTTGGGTGGGGACTTGATGCTAGAAAAGTCAAGGGATGCCATGGATATAAATGAATGCACAAACAAATATAGATGCAACAATATATAGCCAAATGTAAGGATCTCCCTAAGGTGGTTAAACCAAATACTAGGGTTAGGCTCTGATACCAATTGAAATCACCTAGAGGGGGGTGTGAATAGGTGATGGCTATATGTAAATGGCACAAATGCGGAATTTTGAAAATTCAACTATCACAATTAGCTCAAATAAAAGACTTGCAATAAATAAAGCAATCAATAGTGCAAGAATTAAAGAGTTTAGAGTTTAGAGAGATTTGAGAAAACGCAAACACGCAGATATGTTTCCGAGGTTCGAGCCACGCTCTACGTCCCCGCCTTCACACTTGAAGGATTTCCACTATTGAAGATCCCACTGGATCACCAATACAAGGACACACTTGTCCTATCTCTCGTGATGCTGCAACACCACGCGGAGCACACTAGCTCGCTTGAGGCCGATGCCTCTACAACTTCACTCAAGAAGAAAATGATCACACTTGATCAAAAATTCGCTCACTTGCGCAATCCTAGAACCATATGTAGATGAGGAATTATGGGATTGTGTAGTGCAAAAATAGAGAGAAGTAGAGGTAAAGACTTCAAATGGGTGTCTAGAAATTTAGGGTTTTTGGAGAGAAAATCTTTTCTAAATGAAAGCCTTTTGAAAACTTGTAAATCTTTTGAAAATCTCTTGTAAAAATGATCTTGATAGTTGTCTTATCATGTTGAAGTGACCTCCTATTTATAGGGGTCAAAAACAGCTTCAGAGATTCGTTGGGATCAAATCCCAAAGAAAAACAGTCAGAAAATATAGCTGTTGGAGTCTGTCAGAACTTCTGACAGAAGCCGATCGACCGGCCGGTCGACCGCCAACGGTCAAAAATCCGACCGTTGGGGATCAGCGGTCGACTGTCCGGTCGACCCAATCTACCCGAGAGCACTGCACAGTTCCCGGTCGACCGGGTCGGTCGACTGACACGCACATGCACAGATTGTGTGCATCGGTCGACCGGGACGGTCGACCGGTTTCTATCAGTTCTGAAAAATCAGAACTTCCAGAAACCAGAAATTGGGGTTTTTGGAAATGGTCTTGGATATGAAGTTTTGTATCTTGTAAAACTTAGAGTGTAAGCCTATGTCACTACTCTACCAAGTTTGAAACATTTTTATAAAAACTTCTTTGATAAAACTTGTTTTCCAAATAAATGTTTTTTCCAAAAACTTAAACTATTTTCCAAAAACTTAATCTAAACATGTTAACTCTAAATTGAAAATAGAAATTAAAAATCCTTTTTGAAGTCATGAACCAAATTAAAATGTGTGTGTAGGTGGTAATCCCATAACTCTACTTCTAACATCTAGGTTTTGACAAAAATCTAAAACGAAAAATACAAATACAAATCTTGGTATTCTTCATAGTCTTGATCTTGACTTGGTCTTTTCTTCATCGTCTTGTTCCCGAAGCTTCCTATTGTGCTTGGCTTGGGAATGCAAATCTTTGGCGAACTCCAAACTTGTGAGTCTTGATTGTGGAGCCGTCAAATCAACCCATTTTAACCTGAAATTCTTTTAAACAAAAATTGTTAAATACATAACTAGATATGGTTTGTTATCATCAAAATATCCATCAAGATATAGGGCTAATGGCCTTTGGGCCAACACTAATCTCATAGGGTGATGCATGCCTCATGTTGATTCATTGGCAAAGGTTTGTCTTGCTTGTTTGGTCAAATACTTTCCCACTTGGAGGATGAGTGATCTTCTCGGCTTGTCTTATAGCCTCATTTATTCATCGGCTCCCGAGATAGATTTTCAATGGTGGAATCAAGGAGTGTCACTCAAGGGAATGCTAAGGAAGAAGATACAAGATTCATTAGTCATTCAAAGCCATACTCGAATTAGCATTGAAGTAAGAAAATTGTACAACAAATAGCATAGTTAGGTGCTCCATCTCCATGTTCCATCAAGGCACTTGTTCTAAAGACAAGGCTCTAAAGGAGGCTCACATGAATCATATGGACTGAAAACAAGCATTTGCCAAGAATTAAAGTAACTCATCTTCATTGGGGATAATAGAGACTTGAAAATACAAGATCACAATAAAGCATCCAATGAATCACTTGAATTAGCAATCACCCAAGAGTTAGAAGTTAGTAAAGTTAGTGGTTAGCTAGACATGTTAGAGAGTTAGCTAGACATTGACATGAGAAAAACACAACAATTCATAGAAGAAGAAAGTGCAATGGAAATTAAAGCTTGAAGAAAGTAAAGCACAAGAAAGTAAAGCACTAGAATTAGCAAAGAAGAGAAGATAGATGGATCAATCCTTGCATTCAAGTTGTCACCACTTCAATTACAAGATCTCACACTCACTCTCTCTCTCTCTCTCTTTGTAGAATTCTAGAAGGAAGAAGAAGATTACAAGAGCACTAAAGGAAGCTAGAGAAAATCCCTACAATTCTCTCAAAAAACAAGCTCTTCTCTCCTATCTCTCCTCCCTTTTTCGTAGAGGCCCTAGGGGTCATTGATAGGCTCTAGAGGATGAGGCCCTCAAATCTTGGCCGTGGGATCAAAACGCTGGCTCAACGGTCAGATGCTTGCCGCGGAACCGCGGCCAGAGCCGCGTTTCCGCGGCAGAATCTTGGCCGTTGCACCAACGATTTCTGTTGCCGTTCTGTTACAGTTTGTTTGCCACGCTGGATCTTCTAGAAAGCTTGGGATATTCGTGGACGACTCTAGATCTAGGCTTGGCTTTGGGCTTTTCCTTTTGGCTCTTTAATTAATCCCATTAATTCCTTGATAATTCCTTGATTATGAGCCTTCCTCTCCATTAATGGTGGACCTGCAATTTTAGAGAGAAAAGGAGTAAAAACTTTATTTTTATTTACATAAAGCATGATATGGAAGTGGAAAATGATGCAAAATGAACTACAATCACACCCCCATACCTAGCTTTTGCTCGTCCCCGAGCGAAAAGAGAAAAAGAAAAAATCCTAGCTAAATTATTGAACCACTTTCGTAGGTGACACGATTGCACTGAGCGCGTGCAACAAGCCGTTAAACCTCTAGGTTACCCTAGAGGAGGAGTGTTGTCTCATGAGGTTTTTAGCGGATTGCACCCACAAAATCCAAGAAAAGAAAAAATGTTAGTGAAAAATTTTTGATCCATATTTTTCAAGAACTTACTTGATCTATAGGTTTTGGGTTACCCTAAACTTGTCATTCTTTTTATAAGTGTCTATTTAGAGTTTTGTCTTCAACTTAGGTTAAGTTTCTAAGGAATAGAGCGAAGACCGGATTTTGCATCAAACCTAGTATATTTACATCTATAAATATGAAGGATTTTTCTTAGACTAAAGTTCATTTATTTACTAATATATACAATATATATATATATTTTTTATTTATTTATTTATTTATTTATTTATTTATACTTCCTTAACTTCCTTAGGCTTTCTAATTTACCCATGTAACGAGCCTCTTACCGATGACTCCCAAACCAGTCGGTCTTAGGGCACCAGATGAAGATACATCCCTAAGGTTCAAGGACTCGAGTAAACTAGGCCAAGAATACTAAGGACTTAACCACCTTTAGGCGTGACTGGCCATGCTTCTTAAGGCACAGCTAACCAGCTTAATTAGTGTCTAAGTAATTATTTATTTATTTATACTTTTTTAATTATATATATGTAAATAGAATCACTAAGTCTTTGATTAATCCCTCAATATGTTTAAGTATATATCTTAAAGAAAGAATTAAAATCTAGCTATCTTTCTTATCCTTTTTTACTTAACCTAAAAATCCAACAAAACTCCTATTTCGACTTATATTAAGAAATCTTAGTTAAGAGTTTCCTTAATCCCTAAAATCAAGTTTGATTCTTTAAAAATGGATCAAAAATTCTCTTCTTCTTTTTTTTTTATGGTTTTTCTAAAAAGAAAATGAAAAATCTAAAAAGAAAATGAAAAATCTAAAAAGACAAAATCTAAAAATCCAAAAAAGAAAATGAAAATCCTAAGTTAGTATCTACCCCCCATACCTATCTCATGCATTGTCCTCAATGTATGCAAGATAAAATATGCATGAAATAGGTAAATGAACAGTTTCACCCTCGTCATCGTTTGGGACCAACAGTGGTGCTGGGTCCAGCCGACTGTGATCGCCGAAGACCGTCCTCAATATGGTCTAATCTAGATGATTGCTCCTCCACTTGTTTCCGCAGCCGAACTTGTCCCCGAAAAATTTTCTTCATGCCCCGCCAAATGGTGGACATGAATGCACGTGAGTCCGTAGGGGGGTTCTGGTGCCAAAATGCAGGCTCATCTTCCTCCTCTAGACTTTCCTCAGAAGAGGACTCCACTGGCACATCCTCGGGCTGGACACTAGGGGTCCAGACCGCATGTAAGTAACTGTTATAGGCACTAGTGGTCCTCTCATGTGCTACAAACACCCGGTCATAAGCGTCAAATATAGCGTCCGGTAGGAAAGTCCTACAGAGACGCGTAATCAGAATGGCGTGTGAATGTTTAGCACCCCGGGTGCGTGAGGAGTTGGTAATGATGGAATGAAAGATGGTCTTGTTGAGGCAGACCGTGTGCTGCCTAGTCATAAGGTCGTGAATAATTTACAACACAGGGCGGTTAAAAGAAGTGGTATGGTTCAGACCCAGAATATTGCGTTGGATCCATCGTCCAACGCAATGCACATTACGGAAGGTGGTACTGGCCTTGAGCCCTCGGTCTTGTTCGGTGCAGCGAGCCCCCATAATGGTCATGTTGTCAATGAGGGGAAGGGGGTCGCTATGTTGTGGGTAACAAGGGACGTGAGTGAGTTCCTCAAGGAGAGGAAGCGTGATGAAAATGTCACCTAAGGGCATGTGAACCGTGAATTGGTATATGTTGAAATTAACTGATGCATGATCAATGGAATTGTAAAAAGATGTCACTAATTCGGGGCAATAAAATGCATCATGTTCGGAGTTATCATACACGAGAGAGTACCAATCCCATGCACGGATCCTATCAATGAAAATGTGCCCATACCCATTGGTGTCACAAAGAATTCTAGAGTAATCTTTCTCAGCAAACAAAGTTGGTGCCATGCTAAAAATGTAGATCTACACAATAGATTGGAAGATTAGAAAGCAAACCACCCCCGGAATACGTGGGGGGAAATCAAATTCGATTTGCAGAGGGCACTGGATCAAGAATTCGGACGATCGTGTACCAGATCGGCCAAGAGTAGGAAAAACGCCTTCAACAGACCTTGGCAGCGCACAAACAGAACAAAGACAGCCGCGGAATTGCGGCTCTGGTCGCGAAAACGCGGCCGGAAGGCTGAGACTGTGGAGGGAAAAATTTTGAGGGGCGGCGCTTGAAGAGATTGGTTCAGATCTGAGATACGTTCTGGGTTTGAGGGGAGAGAGTCAGGGTAGATGAATTTTATAGGGGGCTGAAAGAGGTGAAGTCCCAATATTACCCTAGGTTGGAGTTGGATATTTACAACCCTAGGTTGATTTGAAAAAGGGATGTCATGAGGAGGTGGAACTCTTGGTGCTATTTAGCACCAAAGTCCAATTTTTTTGAAATTATTTTTATTATTTTTATTATTTTTATTATTTACAAAAAGGGTCCCAAAATAATTTACAGGGAAAATGTACAACATGAAGTATCTCCCACACCTAAGACTTTTTTCGGTCTTATCCCTCTAGCCCGTTTCCCATCATTCCAATGGGTCCGTTTTATAGGGCATAGTTGGGATGCCAATTGTATTGTCATTTGAACCTTCGGCATCCCCAGTTTCACTTTTTTTAGTTGTTTCTTCCTCATATCACTACAATCCTCATTCAAAAACTTGTCATCACCACTCTTCTCATTTGAAACTTCTTCATTGTGAATGCCGAGGAATTCTAACTCATCTCCATATATCTTTTCAAAGCTGAGGTCAACACTTTCCCCTAGAGATGTGTAATTAATCAACAGATCCCTAGTTGGTTCATCCAGACACATGAGTTCTTCTTCGAAGAGGTCTTCAAAAAGTATGTCAATCGGAGGTTCTTGAATGATATCCTCATAGGATATATTCTTGGTTGGCTCTTTGAAAGTGAAGATATCCAAATCAAATTTCCCCTTTTAAACGGTACTTTAACATTAGGCTCTTCCACATCAAGATGATTGCATTCATTTTGAAATAATTCATTAAGAAATAGCGACTCATCTTCTGATTCTTCACTCTCTTCCTCATAATTATTTTCAACAAAGTTTACCTCAAATGTTTGATCTCTTGTCTTACGAGGTTGTTTGTCTATGTTGAAGACATTCACTTCTCTAGTCATGTCGCCAAAGGTTAACCTCATGGATCCATTCCTACAATTTATGATGGCATTTGCAGTAGCAAGGATGGTCGCCCCAGGATAACAGGAGTTTGAGCCCGATGATTGGAGTTAGACACAAGTTGTGTCTTAAGAACTATGAAATCAACAGGGTAAAAACTCCCCAACTCTGACAAGGACATCATTGATCTCTCCTTTGGGAATCTTCACAGAGCGATCTGCCAGTTGTATCGTAACTTTGGTCAGACGGAGGTCGCCAAACCCTAGTTGTTGATACACAGAAAAGGGGAGAAGATTGATACTGGCTCACAAATCTAGTAATGCCCTATTGATAGTAGTCTGTCCTATGATACAAGAGATAGTTGGGCTCCCTGGGTCCTTATACTTTACAGGAATCGGCCCAGTGAGCAACTTGCTAATGTTTGAAGCTAGGAAGACTTTCTTAGGGACATTTGCTTTCCTCTTCTTTGTGCACATTTCCTTTAAAAATTTGGCATATGATGGAACTTGTTGTATGGCATCAAGAAGAGGTACATTAATTTGGACTTGATTGAACATTTCTCTGATCTTCTCCATGTGAGCATTCAGCTTTTGGTTTGCTAGCCTATTTGGAAATGGTACAATAGGCTTGTATGGTTGCTCATCGGTCTTTTCTTTCTCTTTGAATTTGGAAGTTGATGGTTGTGAACTGGATGATGGATTGTCTTGAGTTGGTTGCAATGGAACAGGAGGTGTTGATTTGGACACTGATTTGGCTGGTTGATTGGAACCTTATTATCTACCCGCTTCCCGGATCTCGGAATATGAATAGTGTTGCATTGACTGGGGTCCATGTCTTCAACTTCATGCAGAGGGAAGTGATTTTTTGGATTGGGCACTGGCTGGCTTGGTAGCATTCCTTTTTGTCTCTCATTTAAAGAATTAGCCAATTGCCCTATCTGGACCTGTAATTTATTCATATCCTGATGCTGGTTGGTCATCATTGAAGCCTGGGTTTTGGATAGGATTTCTATCATTTTTTCCAACTCTGATATTCTCTTGTCTGAATGACTCTGGGGTTGATGTTGCTGATATGTGGGCTGGAAATTGGTTTGGAAATATGGTGGACTCTGATAAGATTAGAATTGTGGTGGACTCTGATATGAGTGAAAATTTGGTGGATTCTAGTTGAAACTGGGTTGATGAGGCTGAGTAGGATATTGATGTGAAAATGGTTGCTTTGGTTGCTCAGGACCAGACTGACTCTAGGAAAAATTTGGATGGTTTCGCCATCCCGGATTGTACGTTTTGGAGTATGGATTGTAGTTGGGTCTGGTGTAAGCAGCATTCGTGTTCTCCTGATACATTTGAGACTGGTAAACAGGACACTCTTCGAACAGATGGTTGAGATCATGGCAATAGGTACAACCCGGTTTGATCACAGGTGATGGGTTGACCTGGTTCACAGCAGTAGGTTCCCTTGATTCAAGCAGTTCTATCCTCTTCATCAGTTGTGTTATTTTAGCCTCAGCAGCTATAGAGGATTCTATTGAAGGCATACCAGTTCTGGAAGGAGTGGGAGTGGGTTTTTCTGGACATAACTCCCACTGAATTATTTTTTCGGCTAAGGCTTCAAAGAGATCCCACCCCTGATTCTCATCTTTCTTTAAAAAGTCCCCTTGGCACATGGTTTCAAGGAGTGTCTTTATTTGGTAATCAAGTCCGTCATAGAGAATTTGGCACTGCCGCCACTTCTCTATGCCGTGATGAGGACATAGGGCTAGTAAGTCTTTGAAGCGTTCGAAATATTTCCAGAATGGTTCATTGGATTCCTACTTGAATTGCGTAATATTCTTTCTCATGAGGGCTGTTTTGTGAATGGGATAAAACTTTTTAAGAAAGACTTTTACAAAATCATCCTATGAAGAAATCGAACTGGCGGGAAGATTGTAAAGCCATTTCTTAGCTATATCTTTCAGCGCGAAGGGTATGAACCTTAGTCTAACAGCGTCCTCAGTTAATTGGGAAATTCTCATCATCACACATACTTCTTCAAACTCACGAATGAAGAAATATGCATCCTCAGATTCTAGGCCATGAAATCGCGAAAGTGTGTTTATAAATTGTTGCTTCAGCTCAAAATTATTTCCATTGGTCACAGGGAGAAGAATGCATGATGGAAGTGAAGTGCGGATCGGGTAGAACTTGTCTTGAAGCGAAGTGTTGTTTGCCATGATTGAGATTGTGTCAGGTGGTGGTGTTTGTGCAAGTGTAGAAATCCTAACAAGTCTTGCAGAATTTGGATCCCGGTACCACTCTTGCATACACAATCACAGACAACGTTCACCGATCACACAAGCGAAAGAAATGAAAATAACAAACAAGAAAAGAAAAATCAATCACAAGCTATCTAGGATACCTGGACCTAGACGACTCCTAACTGTTCGATGAACGAAAGAAGGTTATTGCTCGAGTCAGACCACAGTAATCAGCCAGGTAGGGGCAAAATACGGTGGGAGGTATCCGAGCGTAAGCAACGGGCCTTAATTACGCCAAACCACGGTATCTTCGAGGCTTAATCTCTTAATCCCCAACCTTAGACACTGATTTGACTGGAGTATGAATCAAAAATAATTTCCAACTTCAGCTGATCTCCTACTGAGTCCGGATGTCCTTAGGGCCACAGTCTATCAAATTTTATTAAAAAGCTTGGGATTGTGAGTGCTGTTGGCCCAAGAGGTTACACTCTCCAATTGTTGTGTTTTGATGATGACAAACCAAATAAGAGCTATTTGGTACTAATGAGTTTGTTTAAGATAAGTTTCAGGTTAGTACCATGTTTGGAGGCCATTGCTTGCTATTGCAATAACTTCTAGGTTCATAAAGCTATGAAGGCATATTGCACATCAAGGAAGGATCATAGAAGAAGAAGGCTCTAGCAAGGATAGCATGGCTCAAAGACTTGAAGATTGCTCAAGAAGTCTTTAGTTATTTTGTTTTTAGTTTTACAGTTTGTTAAAGAATAGTGGATAGGTTTGAAGCTCTATCACACACGTTTTTGCGCACATATTTAATCCAAAATAATTTCTTATAATTTATACAAAAATATTTTGCATACAAGATTTTGCCTACAGATATATATTTATGTTTTGTGGTAATCCCTGTTCAAAAGTATTTTTGTCAAAATCAAAATCCCTTTTAATTTTCTGTCCAAAACCTGGTTTTTGACCTGAGCCAGTCGACCGGACAGTCGACCGGACCTATGACAGGTTTGGCCGGTCGACCGGCCCAGTCGACTGTAGCTCTGGGTGTGCATGTATCAGTGTGCAAGTTTTTGCGGTCGACCGCACAGTCGACCGACTGTAACTCAGTCTGCTCTCGAATAGATTGGGTCGACCGGGCGGTCGACCGCTGGCCTGCAACGGTCATAATTTTGAACGTACGGTCGACCGGCCAGTCGACCGAACTATCCGTTGAACAGTAACGGGCAGTTTTTAATGAGCTGTTTTATTTGTCTTTTTGTGTTTAAAATTAGTTTAAGGGATATATTTCAAACCTAATACTCTCTGATTAATCCTAATTATGTTTTATCCCTAAACCCTAGCCCTCTCCTATAAATAGGGGTGTTTGGGGAGAGATTGGTTACAACAATTAATTACAAGAGAAAAATTCCAAAAGTTTCCAAGTTTAAGGCTTTCAAAAGACCTTGGTTTTTGTGCTGAAATTCTCTCATTTTCTAAAGTGTTTTTCAAAAGAATTCTCTGATTTCATTTTCTTTTCTCCTTGCACACAAGAGCTTCATTCCTACTCATTGTTCTCTAAGGACCTTTTGTAAGGGAAGAGACTTTTGAAAGAGAGAGTTTGTGGTCTTTTGACTACCCAGAAATTGCTTGTACTTGAGATTGTGGAGTTGGGTACTCCGGTGTAATTGTGATTTCTTTGTGATAGTGGAAGTAGCTAGAATCCTTCTGGGGAAGGCGGGGAGTAGAGCTGGGTGCTCGAACCTCGATAACATATCCTTGTGTTTGCGTTTGGTTTACATTCTTGCACTTATTACTTGCTTATCATCATCATTGCTATATTTACTTGCTTTCATTCATCTTGTGAATCTTGTTGGGTGATTGTTGCATCTTAATTTCTAATTTGTCCATTGATTAGCATTATCACCTATTCACCCCCCCTCTAGGTGATTTTCAATTGGTATCAGAGCTTGGTCTCTAGGTTTGGCTTAACATCCATAGAGAGATCCTTAAAATTTGCTAATCAACATTTTCATTCATACATTCATACACTAGTAAACATGGCCGATAACATTAAAACCCCTCCTAAATTTGATGGACTTAATTTCCCTATTTGGAAGGTTAGGATGACTATATTTTTGCAATCTTTGGGTAGCTTAGTGGCCAAGTCCTTGACCAAACCCTATGTAGCACCCGATAGTGATGAGAGCACTTGGACCGACTTCAACTTTAGAGAATATGAGGCTAACTCCAAGGCCCAAAACTCCCTATTAACCGCCTTGAATGAGGATAACCTTACACGGGTAATTCATTGCCAATCCGCCTATGAGATTTGGCAACACTTGTTAGTCACGCACGAAGGGACTTCACAAGTCAAGAGAGCTAAGATAGATCTCTTGAGGTCCCAATATGAGTCATTTAAAATGATTGATGATGAGTCTATTGATAGTATGATTACAAGATTTACTAAAATCACTAATGGTCTTTCTTCCTTAGGTGATGACATCTCCAACGATCAAAAGGTGCGGAAAGTGATTCGGGCTCTTCCGTCTTCATGGGAGATAAAGGCTACCACCTTAAAAGAATTGAACGACAAGGACGAGATGGACCTCATTAGTCTCATTGGGAACCTAAAGACCCATGAGATGGAGAAGAAGGTAAGAGAAGAGGCCACTACTTCAAAGAAGAAATCCATAGCCTTCAAGACTTCATCCACCAATGATGACGATGAAGAAGACGAAGAAGAAGATGAGGAGCTAACTCTACTTGTGCGGAACGTCAAGAGGTTGTACCGGAAGAACAAGCTCAACTTTCGGAGAAAATTTGAAGGCAAAGAGGAGAGAAGGATCATTTGCTACAATTGCCGCAAACCCGGACATATCATGGCGGATTGCTCGGAGTTCAAGAAGAAGATGACTTCCTCCTTCAAGCCAAAGAAGCCGGAGGAAAAGAAAGCATATAAGACAACGTGGGATTCGGAAAGCGAGTCCGAAGAAGAGGTGGATACGGCAAACATGTGTTTCATAGCAAACACTCCAAAGGTAACCTCTCAATCTCTTGATGATGAAGATGATGAACTAAGTAAGGAAGTTCTTGTACATGCCTTTGTTGAACTTTCTGAAACTTATGACAATAAAAAGATTGAATGTTTTAAATTACAAAAAGAAGTTGCTTTTCTTAAAAATCAACTTGCTATGGTTTCTAAAGAAAAAGATGATCTTTCTTCTAATCTCATTTCTATTCAAGAAGAATTTAGTGCCTACAAGATTTCTTGTAAGGCAAAATCTCCTATGATTGATGAAAATGAAATTTCTTCTTTTAAATCTAAAATAAATGATTTTGAAAAAGTTTTAAATGATTGTGCTTTTAACACAAAGAAACTTGAGGACATGTTTTCTAAAAAGCACACTTCTCATGCTAAAGATTCACATGCTAAAATTCCTCATGCTCACACTACACATAACACTTCTCATGTTAAATCTTTTCATGTTCACAATTCTCATGCTCACAAATCACACACTCACTATGCTTTTAAATATGGTAGAGTGTATAGATGCACTTATTGTGGTAAGAATGGACATTTGGCTAAATTTTATTATGATCAAGTAAATAGGACCAATAATCTTGTTTGAGTTAATGAAACTAACTCTTTAGGACCCAAGAAAATGTGGGTACCAAAATCAAGACCTAAATTATTTGATGTAGGTACACACCAAGGCTCCAAGACGTAGGGAGCGGTGGTACCTTATAGTGGTTGTTCAAGACACATGACGTGGGATATCAACAACTTCACAACCCTATCAAGGTACATGGAAGGTGGCTCTGTCACCTTCGGGGATGACTCCAAAGGAACTATCATCGGTATAGGTAACATTCAATTGGTGCATCTCCTATTATAGAGAATGTTATTTTAGTAGATGGTTTAAAACATAATTTGCTTAGCATTAGTCAACTTTGTGACCGTGGACTTAAAGTTATTTTTGATGATTCTTCCTGCAAGATTTTTTATGTTAAATCCGATGTTTGTATTCTTACCGGTTTCGTGACAATAATGTTTATATCATTGACATGCTTAATTTAGATTGTTCTACTAAATGCTTGAATGCTTTGATGAAAATTCTTGACTTTGGCATAGAAGATTAGGACATGCATCTTTTGACCATCTTTCTAGGATTAATTCAAATGAATTGGTGAAGGGTATACCTTTCTTGAAGTTGAGAAAGACCGCATTTGTGGTGCGTGCCAACTTAGGAAACAAACCAAGTCTTCCTTCAAACCAATCAAGGATATCATGTCAACTAGGCCTTTAGAATTAATTCATATGGATCTTTTTGGACCTACTAAAACTAAGAGTTTAAATGGTAGTAGATATGCATATGTTTTGGTTGATGACTTTTCCCGTTTCACTTGGGTTTTCTTCTTGGAACACAAAGATCAAACTTTTTCTCATTTTAAGAATTTTTGAAAAAGAGTTGAAAAAGAAAAGGTTTTTCGATTTTGAAAATAAGAAGTGATAGAGGTGGTGAGTTTGTTAACCAACTCTTCATGACTTATTGTGATGAAAAAGGAATTAAGCATTAAATGTCTTGTCTTAGAACTCCATAACAAAATGGAGTTGTAGAAAGGAAAAATAGAACACTTCAAGAGATGGCTAGGACAATGATAAGTGAGTATGACCTCCCTCAATATCTATGGGCCGAGGCCGTAAACACCGCATGCTATATATCAAATCGTATTTATTTATGTAAAAATTCTTCCAAAACATCTTTTGAAATGTATCATTCTAGAAAACCTAATGTTGCATATTTAAAGTTTTTGGATGCAAGTGTTTTGTTTTGAACACTAAAGATAACTTGGGTAAATTTGATGCTAAGGCTTATGAAGCTATCTTTGTTGGATATTCTACAACTAGTAAAGCTTATAGAGTATTCAATAGATCTTCACTTACCATTGAAGAAACCATGCATGTTAAATTTGAAGAATCTAATGTGGTTGTTGAGAATGTTGTAGAGATTGAACCATTAGGTGAAGACATGGAGAGACTATCCTTAAAGGACTCACCCGCTCAAGAAGATAAGCAAGAATCAATTGGTGATGTTCAAGAGGATAAAGAGGAAGCTCTCAACCGCTTCCTAAAGCTTGGAGATACGCTACAAATCATCCTAAGGAGCTCATCTTGGGTGATGCATCTAAAGGAGTCACAACGCGCTCCAAACTCCATGACCTATGTGGTAACTTTGCTTTCATTTCTCATTTTGAATCCAAAGGCATTCTCGAAGCCGAGACGGACCCATATTGGTTGCTTGCCATGCAAGAGGAACTCAATCAATTTGAGCGCAACCAAGTTTGGCACCTTGTTCCTAAGCCCCACGATAGACCAATAATTGGTACTAAGTGGATCTTTAGAAACAAGATGGATGAGTCCGAAAATGTCATTAGGAATAAAGCTAGGTTAGTGGCCAAGGTTACACTCAAGTTGAGGGAATTGACTTTGAGGAGACCTTTGCACCCGTAGCATGGCTTGAAGCCATACGGATGACACTAGCTTTTGCATCTTTCAAAAATTTTAAACTTTTTCAAATGGATGTGAAAAGTGCATTTTTGAATGGTTTTATTAATGAAGAAGTTTATGTTTCTCAACCTCCCGGTTTTATTGATCATGTTCATCCCGATTTTATTTTTAAACTTGATAAAGCTTTGTATGGATTGAAACAAGCTCTAAGAGCTTGGTATGAAAGACTTTCTAGTTTTCTTATTTCAAATGATTTTATTAAAGGCAAAGTAGACACAACTCTCTTTACTAAGCATGTT
The DNA here is from genome assembly GCA_038442645.1 of Agave tequilana. Lineage (NCBI taxonomy): Eukaryota > Viridiplantae > Streptophyta > Magnoliopsida > Asparagales > Asparagaceae > Agave > Agave tequilana. Next base: position 16,359 of record JAVJIF010013472.1, read on the forward strand.
GATAATGACATTTTAATTGTACAAATTTATGTTGATGATATAATTTTGGTTCTACTAATGAGTTTTTATGCAAAGAATTTGAAAAGGTCATGCAATGTGAATTTGAAATGTCTTCAATGGGTGAGCTCAATTTCTTCCTTGGACTCCAAATCAAGCAATTACAAAACGGGACGTTCATAAGTCAAGCCAAATACGCAAAGGAACTCGTAAAGAAGTTTGGACTTGAAGGCTCAAAGACTTGCAACACTCCCATGGCAACTACAACCAAGCTTGATAAAGATGACCAAGGTAAAAATGTTGATATTAAATTATATAGAAGCATGATAGGAAGTCTTTTATATTTAACGGCAAGTAGGCCGGATATCATGTTTAGTGTGTGTCTTTGTGCTAGATTTCAATCGTGTCCCAAAGAGTCTCATCTTATTGCGGTAAAACGTATTATTCGTTATATTAAGGGAACGATTGGAATGGGTCTATGGTATCCGAAAATCGGAGATTTCTCAATGACGAGTTATTCGGATGCCGACTATGCGGGTTGTAGAGTAGATAGAAAGAGTACTAGTGGGACATGTCAATTTCTTGGTAATTGTCTTGTTTCATGGTCCTCTAGGAAGCAAAATTCCGTAGCACTCTCAACCGCCGAGGCGGAGTATGTTGCCGCGGGAGCTTGTTGTGCACAAGTCCTTTGGATGAAACATACTCTCCTTGATTTTGATTTGCATTTTGATCATATAAAAATATTTTGTGATAATACTAGTACTATACACATGACTAAAAATGCAAATCAACATAGTAAGACCAAGCACATTGAGATTAGATATCACTTTCTTAGAGATCATTTTGAGAAAGGAGATATAGATATTGATTATGTTTCTACGGATTTACAACTAGCCGATATTTTCACTAAACCACTTGATTTTGCTAGATTTTCGTTTATTTGTGGAGAACTTAATGTTTGTGTTATTGAATAGACATGTTTTTCATAACCCTTTTGATGTATGACAAAAGGGGGGAGATAAGTTTACATGGACAAAAATAAGTTCATTTGGTCTTGGTTCTATATGAATTTATTTGTTTTGGTTTTATGAATTTTGTGTTTTATAAGGTTGTGAATTCTTGTGTTTTATTGGTATTATTTCAATTGGTTTCAATTAGTAAGAGCATTTTTTTGTTTTGTTGTTTTCAATAAATTCTTGTGTTTTTCATATAGCATAATTTGAGGGGGAGTTTTCTCCTCCCTTATATTTTTGTTTATAGCCTATTTGTTTTGTCATCATCAAAAAGGGGGAGATTGTTGGCCCAAGAGGTTACACTCTCCAATTGTTTTGTGTTTTGATGATGACAAACCAAATAAGAGCTATTTGGTACTAATGAGTTTGTTTAAGATAAGTTTCAGGTTAGTACCATGTTTGGAGGCCATTGCTTACTATTGCAACAACTTCTAGGTTCATAAAGTTATGAAGGCATATTGCACATCAAGGAAGGATCATAAAAAAAGAAGGCTCTAGCAAGGATAGTATGGCTCAAAGACTTGAAGATTGCTCAAGAAGTCTTTATTATTTTGTTTTTAGTTTTATAGTTTGTTAAAGAATAGTGGATAGGTTTGAAGCTCTATCACACACGTTTTTGCGCACATACTTAATCCAAAATAATTTCTTATAATTTATACAAAAATATTTTGCATACAAGATTTTGCCTATAGATATATATTTATGTTTTGTGGTAATCCCTGTTCAAAAGTATTTTTGTCAAAATCAAAATCCCTTTTAATTTTCTGTCCAAAACCTGGTTTTTGACCTGAGCCAGTCGACCGGACAGTCGACCGGACCTATGACAGGTTTGGCCGGTCGACCGGCCCAGTCGACTGTAGCTCTGGGTGTGCATGTATCAGTGTGCACGTTTTTGCGGTCGACCGCACAGTCGACCGACTGTAACTCAGTCTGCTCTCGGATAGATTGGGTCGACCGGGCGGTCGACCGCTGGCCTGCAACGGTCATAATTTTGAACGTACGGTCGACCGGCCAGTCGACCGAACTATCCGTTGAACAGTAACGGGCAGTTTTTAATGAGCTGTTTTATTTTGTCTTTTTGTGTTTAAAATTAGTTTAAGGGATATATTTCAAAACTAATACTCTCTGATTAATCCTAATTATGTTTTATCCCTAAACCCTAGCCCTCTCCTATAAATAGGGGTGTTTGGGGAGAGATTGGTTACAACAATTAAACAAGAGAAAAATTCCAAAAGTTTCCAAGTTTAAGGCTTTCAAAAGACCTTGGTTTTTGTGCTGAAATTCTCTCATTTTCTGAAGTGTTTTTCAAAAGAATTCTCTGATTTCATTTTCTTTTCTCCTTGCACACAAGAGCTTCATTCCTACTCATTGTTCTCTAAGGACCTTTTGTAAGGGAAGAGACTTTTGAATGAGAGAGTTTGTGGTCTTTTGACTACCCAGAAATTGCTTGTACTTGAGATTGTGGAGTTGGGTACTCCGGTATAATTGTGATTTCTTTGTGATAGTGGAAGTAGCTAGAATCCTTCTGGGGAAGGCGGGGAGTAGAGCTGGGTGCTCGAACCTCGATAACATATCCTTGTGTTTGCGTTTGGTTTACATTCTTGCACTTATTACTTGCTTATCATCATCATTGCTATATTTACATGCTTTCATTCATCTTGTGAATCTTGTTGGGTGATTGTTGCATCTTAATTTTTAATTTGTCCATTGATTAGCATTATCACCTATTCACCCTCCCTCTAGGTGATTTTCAAGTGCTTGGATGATGATTTTTGGGTCAAGGAAAGGGTGATAAAATCTCCCACCTTATCTTGTTTATTGGGTGGTGCCCTTAAGATCAATTTTGTGCAAGTGTACAATATATGCAAATAAGGTTCACTCAAAGCGATGTAAATCAACCAAGAAGTGAGTCCTATTCTAAATGCAATGCAAACGTACCTTGCTCCAGCGCTCTTCAACAGTAAAGTAAATGAATTGAAAAGACACGTGCCTAAAAATGCAATCGTCTCATCAATTTTTAACTTTACAACAAATGTTTTACTGTTGATTATTAGCAGGATCCTGGTGAAAGCATACAAGAAATAAGATTTGCAGCAGCTGTATTTTTGCAAAGCAAGCAACCCTGCACAAAACCAGTAAGTAGTCAACTCCTCTTTGCGTGGACCCGCGGCTTTGGCCGAGAAAACGCGGCAAATCAGAGGGTACTTGGTCTCTGCTTTCTTGAGCAGAGGCCAAGACCACTTATATGTTACTGCAGTGCTTTGTTTCCTGTTTCTCTAACCTGTAACCTGCAACAGAGAAGAAAATTCATTTAGTTCTTCACTTTAATGAAAACCGTTGCTTCCCCGGCAACGGCGCCAAAAATTTTGTTCGGAAGGCAGGAGTGTACTTAATATTCAGAGAGAGATGGTTTAGAATCAACCTTCTATGCTCTTATGTGATACTCAAAAACTCCAAAATGTATTCACATTTTTATTTACTCCTTCCGAATCACCGTAGTAGTATGAGCTATTACGAGTCGATCCTCAGGGAGAGCTCGCGATGGAAGCTTTACGGTTTCGAAATTTGAAGAAAGAAAATGAGAGTTCTTCTATGTTCAACAAAAACCAAATGACATGGAAAAGAGGAAAAATTCGTTGTGAATTTTGTTGCATAAAAAGAAAAAGGATGGAAAGTAAAGTGAAAAGAACTTAAAAAACTTGACTAGCTTGGAAAGAAACTTGAGAAGGAAAACCTTGAAAAACTTTTAGATAGAAGAAATCATGACTAGCTAACCCTTCTAATTTACTAACTTACTAATCTCATAGGATGATGCATGCCTCATGTTGATTCATTGGCAAAGGTTTGTCTTGCTTGTTTGGTCAAATACTTTCCCACTTGGAGGATGAGTGATCTTCTCGGCTTGTCTTGTAGCCTCATTGATTCATCGGCTCCCGAGATAGATTTTCAATGGTGGAATCAAGGAGTGTCACTCAAGGAAATGCTAAGGAAGAAGATACAAGATTCATTAGTCATTCAAAGCCATACTCGAGTTAGCATTGAAGTAAGAAAATTGTACAACAAATAGCATAGTTAGGTGCTCCATCTCCATGTTCTATCAAGGCACTTGTTCTAAAGACAAGGCTCTAAATGAGGCTCACATGAATCATATGGACTGAAAACAAGCATTTGCCAAGAATTAAAGTAACTCATCTTCATTGGGGATAATAGAGACTTGAAAATACAAGATCACAATAAAGCATCCAATGAATCACATGAATTAGCAATCACCCAAGAGTTAGAAGTTAGTAAAGTTAGTGGTTAGCTAGACATGTTAGAGAGTTAGCTAGACATTAACATGAGAAAAAACAAAATTCATAGAAGAAGAAAGTGCAATGAAAATTAAAGTTTGAAGAAAGTAAAGCACAAGAAAGTAAAGCACTAGAATTAGCAAAGAAGAGAATATAGATGGATCAATCCTTGCATTCAAGTTGTCACCACTTCAATTACAAGATCTCACACTCACTCTCTCTCTCTTTGCAGAATTCTAGAAGGAAGAAGAAGATTACAATAGCACTAAAGGAAGCTAGAGAAAATCCCTACAATTCTCAAAAATACAAGCTCTTCTCTCCTATCTCTCCTCCCTTTTTCGTAGAGGCCCTAGAGGTCTATTTATAGGCTCCAGAGGATGAGGCCCTCAAATCTTGGCCGTGGGATCAAAACGCTGGCTCAACGGTCAGATGCTTGCCGCGGAACCGCGGCCAGAGCCGCGTTTCCGCGGCAGAATCTTGCCCGTTCGCCAACGATTTCTGTTGTCGTTCTGTTATAGTTTGTTTGCCACGCTGGATCTTCTAGAAAGCTGGGGATATTCGTGGACGACTCCAGATTTGGGCTTGGCTTTGGGCTTTTTCTTTTGGCTCTTTAATTAATCCCATTAATTCCTTGATAATTCCTTGATTATGGGCCTTCCTCTCTATTAATGGTGGACCTGCAATTTTAGAGAAAAAAGGAGTAAAAACTTTATTTTTATTCATATAAAGCATAATATGGAAGTGAAAATGATGCAAAAATGAACTACAATCATCCAGCTCAGCACCAAATACTCCTGGACCATTATCCCGTGCATGTACGGGACACATTCTAAACATGATTCATCGATCTCCATCAGTCTCCAATAACCAACCTCGCCTGACTTGTATGCGGAGGTATATGGAATCAGACATATGCTGAAACATACAAATTAGAAAAGTCTTAATATTAACTTAATAATTTGATTTCATACCACCTGAACATTAATATTGTTTCCATATTATACTGCTTGTTGTGGTTATTCTATGCTTGTATGATTTGAATACATGACACTTGACCCGGTACACATGTTAGTGTTTATAATTGTCACTTGATTTCTTTTCGCACTCGTTGGGTTGCTTTCTGAAAATCCTGAACTTGCATGTTTATCTGAAAGCTTGAATCGAGGTGAACCTTTCAGCTGAGGACCAGGCCTTCTTCGAGGAGCAAGTGGATTAACCATAGATTCCCCTCGTCTTCCCCTGCTCGCGAGATTCTCTCTTTCAGCTTGTAAATTCTTGTCTTTTGTACCTTGTGTAGCTCATTTTTGCGCCCCCTGGTGATGTAATAATTATGTAATATTATGTCACAGTCTGTGATGACTGAGTACTTGTACTTTTGTGTTGGAATGTATATTCGCGTACTCCTATACTCTGACTCCTGTATCGTACTGATGCTTAGCGTACATACGTAAAGGTACTTTCACCCTCTGTATGTACATCGCAGTAGTGTCCTCATATTCGTGGGATCGGAGCATTACATCTCTTTTAGATCATCACTAAACTCTTTTACTATGAGAGTGAATATCGAAGTAATAGTGCTATCATGCTTGTCCACAACTTTTCTATATATGATCTTATCTAAATTTTTGTTCGCGTTATCTAAGATTTAGAGTAGGTTATTAAGTTTGGCCATGATATCAGCCAGGGTGGGTTGAAAATTCATTTAACTTGGTATGCATTTTATGAATTCTAAATGTAATATGAAAAGTAAAGCAAACTAATTGTTATGTTTAGATTTTGAATTTTGAAAAAAATAATTTCTAAAATTGTTTAGTCAGTCAGACCCCAATTTTACTAGTTCAATTAGTCAGGTCAGCATAACTCAGGTGAAAAGTTTTTCGCACTTGGCGTTCCTTAATTATAAAATCATATTGAGTACTCTTCCTTAGTTAGACACCAATCGTACAGAATTTCAGGAAAAAACTTACCTTTCATGGTTTTCTACTTTACACTATTTTTTTTAGTTTTGAATAAAATTCAACTAGATGCAAGAAAGAAAACATACGTGATTAATATGTAAATCCTACATAATTGTGCTCTGATATCAAACTGATGTGAAGCATGTATGAAGTGGAAGTCAAAGATAAAATAACTCAAAAAAATATTTCACCAAGAAGAAAGATTGTTGGTAGGAAAGCTTAAAACAATTAATATCAGCTATTTTATTTAACACGCAAGTGCTAGATCTATATTAAAGTAAGAAGACTAATTGATGCTATACTTATTGTAGGTTATCGAGTTCTATACATAATAAAAAAAGTCAAGTAATCACAAAGGGAAAAGCACAATCGTTCGCTCACTTTTATGTGTACAGAAGATCGGAATAGATAACAGACTGAAGATGTAATATGAGACTAAAAAAAATAGTTAAAAGATTGGAATTATACCTTAGTGAATGTTGTATTTTGATCTTGGTTTCTTACTTGGAATTGTCTTGACTTTGAGTAATGATTGTTGACCAATTATTGTTTGATTATGTACTTGATTTTTTATTGTAATTTGGCGATGGATTATTCGTCAACGATGAGAACGTGACGATGAGAACGTGACAGTAAATTTTAAAGAGAAAGAAATATAACATGGAGATAAGAGAGAGGAATAGAAACATAGTTAAATCAATTACGACATCTCACTAATAATTGAGTCTAATAGGACATTCCACCACTAATAGAAAAGAAGGTTGAGAAATATATACTAAACTCAATTGAGAGTAAAAGGTTTCATTAATTATTCATTGAAAAAGTGAATACATTGGGGTATTTATATAGGCTACAAATTATACTCTTCTACTTCTATTTGGATTACATGATTCAATTCTTAAAAAAAATTAAAAGTCAAAAAGAAAGAGAAAAATACATAAAAAGAAAACTAGTAATTCTATTGCAAATCCGATTACTAAAAATAAAAAATATAAGAAATAAAAATTAGAAACTCTTATACTAGTAGAACTACTAGATTTATCTTGAGTTTGCGCATTTTCTCTAATGATGAAAGATTTATCATATCTTTGCTCCGTTAGCTTGTATTAAAAATATTTCAATAATAAGAAGTACCAGTCTTAAGTACTTCTCTGGCGACAAATATTGTCAAGTCCTACTCAAACTAAAAAATCTCCACCAAAACAGAGAAAATTATGTTGTTAATAGTTCTTCATAATTTTAATATTGATTTGATGGAGCAATCATTGATTCTATATAGTTTACTTTCATGTAGTTGTGGGGAAATGATCTTAGCATGATTAATTATTAAACATGAGGCAACAAATGCTATCAATTCTATCACCATTTAAGGCATGATATTTGATTTTCTATAAAAAAAAAGTAATCTGAAACAACAAGCACTTGTTTTCTTTTTATTTTTTAATATTTGGTGAATTCCCTAAAAAAGGAACATTTATTCTTTTGTGTGATATGGGGACTTGAATATAACCAAAGATAGTAGAATGATTTTTCCAATAATAAAAAAAAAAAGTAGATGACTTATAACAAAATTGTATCCTTCAATTATGAGATTAAAAGTCAAACCTAAAAAAGGTCAAACCTAACCTGGGTTGGTGAAATACAGTAGGAGAAATTGATACAAACATTAATAAGATTAAAAGTGTCAGGGGTAGTCTCACAGAGAATTTCAAACCATCAAGTCCAATTTGGGGCATCTTATATATTTCACTAGAACGAGTATTCATATGCAGTGTTCTAAAAAGCCTTGCCAAGGGACTTGAGAAGTCATTTAGGGCTTATTGTTTTGCTGGCAAGTGAGAGAAAAAAGTGCAAGTGGATATGAGGATAGAAAAGTAAAAGTGTAAATGAAAAATTAGGATTTATGCAAGTAAGTTTTTCGATGTTTGTTGTAATGTGAAAGAGTAAGTGAAAAAGTATACTGTGTTTTCGGTGTTTGATTAGTAATATAAAGTGCAAATGAAAAGTTGACCACAAAATTAACTGTTTGGTGATTTAAATAATATTAATAATAAATAGTAATAAATTTGATATTTTTAATATTTAAAATTATATACTTAATATACAAGTGAGATTTACATGACCACAAAATTAACTGTAGCATCCTGCAAGCGGGAAGATGGCAATTTAAAAGGGAAAAGGAAAGGTGTAAAAGGGAAAATGAGTTTTCTCATTTTCGATTTTCGACTCAAAACAAACAAGGGAAATAGGAAAATGAGTTTCCTTACTTCTCATTTCCGATTTTCTGATGGAATCCAAACAGGCCCTTAATCGCAAAGGACAAGTGACCAATTAGGTAAAAATGACCCAGTTATTCAGTTATTACACATCACTGTTCATTTTATTATACTTGTACGCCCTATGTTAATAGTGGTGTTAAGACATCACGAGGTAATGTATGTGTAAAAAACTAAGAGGAACTATGAGAAATCAGGTTTCATGATCCCCTTACTAAGACAAAAAATTAAAATAATAAACAAACATCCCCTTTAAATCATCTTTGTAGCTGGTCCTAAACTCACAACAATAGCAATATCTCATATGTTAGCACATGTGCAGTCCTTCACAGGCATGCCCTTATATACCTGTTTTATATGATCACTCTCATTTTCTTCTTCATGTTCTTCATATTATTACCTATCTTTCTTTCTCTTTTCAGTGGTTCACTATTTTTTTACTTTTCTTTTGCCCCCTCATTATTTCTTCTTTCTCTTTCTTCGACAGTCTAATGTGTGATTTGTGTCTCATTGTCGATGATTAATGGTGTTAGAGTATGGTTTCAAATATTGACCGATATAATATATATCAGTTTTTTAGTATTGTATTCGGTATTGAGGTACATGATCTGTATTAACCCTACAATATCAGCAGAAATTAGGATCAATATTATCAATATCCGATATTGATGGCCAATATTCCCATATATTGGTGCTATACACATAGGATGATACTAATACCAAGATTTTAAACCATGAGTTAAAGCTTTCTGTAGCATCAATATTTCCAATTAGACAAGTTGATACGTAAGACCACATACCTTGCCTTGTAGGCAACAACTTAACCAATTGGAAAGTCTCGCACTTTGCATTTTATTACTATTTCTAAAACACTAACATGAGATACCAAGATATTAATTCATTTCTTGATAAATGAGGCTGTGGTTACTCTAGTAACTGGATTGACTAACCCACTGCTTCTTTTGCTCAGAATGTTACAGGAGTGGGCTTCAAATGTAAGAAATGACGAAACAAAATAATGATAATAATGATGAAACTTCAACCACTAAAACAAAGAGGACTTAAACAAAGATTTAAGTTGTAATGTCCATATCACCTACGTCTGTGGAGAATACTATAAGAGGAATTCAATATTTGAAAGGGAGATTACAAGAATCTTGCTCATACCCAAACCAAAAATCTAATGTGTATACTTAGACTTTTGAAAAAAGGGGACCAAACCAAAACCCAATGCAAAATTAGACTTTTAGGGGGGGGGGAGAGGGAAGGTTCAGTTGAACAAAGTCTACTCTCTTCTCAACTACCAAAATAAAGAGGAAATAAATCAAGATTCAAGTGGTTAAGTCCATGCAAGCTACATCCACAGGAGGAGATTAAGTGATGTGAAACGTGTAAGTGGGCGGAAGCAAAGGATAAAATAATTCAATAAAATGTTTCACAAAAAAGCACGATCGTTGGTAGGAAAACTTAAAATAATTAATATTAACTATGTTTGTATATGCTCATCAATTTCAAATATTAAAGTATTAATTCAATGCTAATGTAATGAATGTGTAGTTCAATGATCAATAAAGAAAGTTATGGACTACAGGACAAGTAAAATCTCACAAAATCTCGACAAGTAAAATCTCACAAAATCTCACATCAATTTTATAGTCGACATAAATCAATATTGATAAGAAATTGAAGATGTAAGATATCACACTTGTAATATGAGTAGTTTTAGATTGGATTTATATCGTTGATGTCTTCTGAATTGTTATGGATGTGCAGTTCTTTTTCTCACGTATCAACGCATCAAAAATCATGCAATTTGGACTCCGATGAGAGAGATACAATCCGAATAAGGGAGGTCATTGTGACAGAATTCTGCTCGAGCAAATAGATGATCTACTGACTATTTATAGTACAAGGGTCTGTTTTTCTGTACTTCAACAGTGAAAGAAGATGCGTGAGAGGATTGGATGCGGTTGTGGCGATGCTTGTGAAGTTTGTCGACGAAGGCGCTGAGTTGAGAGGAGAAAGAAATTTAATGTGGAGATAAAAGAGAGAGTAATAGAGAGATAGATAAATAAATGACAAAATCTCACTAATGATTGAGTCTAGTAGGGCAACTTACCACAAATAGAGAAGAGAATTGAGAAATTTGTACTAAACTAAATTGAGAGTAAAAACTTTCATTGATAACTGTATCATGAAAAAGTGAATACATAAGGTTTTATATAAGCTACAAAATTTACTCCTACTTTTATTTAGCTTACGTAATTAAACTTCTTAAAGAAATCAAAAATCTAAAAGAAATAAAAACTACATGAAAAGAAAACCTGCATGAAAAAATTAGAAATCCTACTATAATTCTGATTATTAAAAATCAAAAATTAAGAAATAATAGTTACTAATCCTAATACTACTAGAACTATTGGATCCATGTCGAGTTGGTGCGTCTTCTCCAACAATGATATATATACACTAAGTTTTCATTTTGTTATCCACATCATTCTCCCGTGTTGAAGAGAGCTCGACTTTGTCGAGTCAAAAGTGATCTCATCTTAATTTAACCTACTGAGATTAATTTGTTGTAGTGTACTTTGATCTTTCCATAAGTCATCATTCAATGCTCTTTCTTTCCATCGAACCAAATACTTATGAGTCATGATAACTTTATCATCTAATTTTATCAATCTGATCCATTATATTGGGTAAATATTTAGAATTAGAGGAAGGGACTTATGGGATGGTACATCAATAAGGAAGTTGTTAGGGTGAAATCAAAACATTTGTAATATGCTAGATTTTTAGTATTGAAAATAGAACTGATACCAAAATTACAACATAAACATTACAATTTACTTTCTTTAAGATTTGAAATGGATCAGTACTAAAAGTCCGCAAAATAACATTTCTAAATTAAAAGTTTTAAATAATTTTATGATATCAATTCACATCTCGTAGTTGATGTTATGCTCAATATCTTATCCATGACTTTCTTGTGTAAATCGTGATGTGATTCCACATGCACATGTGATGTATAAAATGGTAATGCGGACTTATGAACGACTTTAATGTAACAATCAGTTAAGGGTTGAAAAGTAGTGAAGAATATCAGTTTCATGCCTAACATGTGTCACATAGTTCTCCAAAGGTAGAGATGAAAATCGATCAGGACTAGACACGATAGTGAACTCTTATGATTGTAGACATGGAATCTTAAATAGGCGAGAGTGAGATAACGACTTTAATCCATCATTTTCAAATACCTCAAAGAATATTACATTGATGCAGCTTCCATATATATCATCAACAGTGACTCTACAATTCTTGTATCCTATTTGTGACACGACAGTGGTAACAATGGGATGTAAGTCAAACATGTGTCCCTAATGCACTTGAGTGTAATGTCTATAGGAAAGATGTCAACAAACTCCGTAACCACACAAGTGACTTCGGGAGGAAACAGAATAGTGTCTTTAAGGACATGGTAATCCTCATAATCACTGAAGTGACTTCAAAAAAATTGGATACTAGACTCTATAATGTCATCAGCACATGCTTCTTCGTCTAGGTCGTCGGTGAGGTAATCGTCTAAGTTTTCAATAGTGTCAGAGTCTATGTTGAAAATCACCTAGAGGGGGGGTGAATAGGTGATGATGCTAATCTAGTGAACTTAATGCGGAATTTAAAACTAATTGCAATTAACAAGATATGCACACTCAAACAAGCCAAACAAATAATTATGAATGAACAATATGAATTTATGCAAGGCACAATAGAGAGAGAGTAAGAGCCAAGGGATCAAGCGCAAACAACAAGATATGTTTCGAGGTTTGAGCACCCAGCTCTACATCCCCGCCTTCATACAGAAGGATTTCAACTCCACTAGCTTGTCCACAAAGGACTCCCACAAAGAAACCTCCACCGAGGATTTGGGACAATAACAATTACAAGGAGTACCCAACTCCTCTCCTTACAAACACAACCTTCTCCTTGAGGCACAACACCAAGCCAACAAACAATCACCTCACAACTTGAGGGATTAGCAACACAAGGATCACCTCACAACTTGAGGGATACAACCCAATAGCACAACCTCCTCAACACAAAGGGAAAGGTACAAAGCTAAGCTAAGATAGGGTTTACAACTTGGTGATCAAAAGACCACAAACAATCTCTTTTCCCACACAAAGATCTTATAGAATAAGATAGTAGATGTAACGCAAGTGTGGAGAAAATCAAAGGAATGGAAATCAAAAACACAAAGAAAATCCTTGGGAAAAACTATAAATCAAGATAAAGAAGATGAATCAAACACTTTCCCAAAAACCCTTTTCTTTGATTTTCCAAACCCTAGCAAAAACACCAAAAAGATTGTTCAATTTAAAGCCCAAAAATTTCTTTTGAGTGCTGTGAAAACACTAGAGAGTCAGGAAAAATTAGCACTAAAAATCTTAGAGAAAACCTCTTTTCCATGGGGTATTTATAACCCCCAGAAAATTATACCCGTTGGCAGCAGAAACTGCCAAAAATGAACCACCGGTCGACCGGTCGGTCGACCGTTCAACGGTCACATTTGACCGCAGACAGCTACCGGTCGACGGGCGGTCGACCGTCCCCAGAACCAGAGAGCAACGGCTCTCTGGCCGGTCGACTGCTCGGTCGACCGGGAACAAACAGAGAGCAACCTGCTCTTAGTCGGTCGACCGTGCGGTCGACCGGCTTATGGGGAAGCCAGCATGCACGTATCCGTGCACGTCGGTCGACCGCTACGGTCGACCGGCTACTTGGTACGGTCGACCGTCCGGTCGACCGAGCTAGCCTGGCAGCAGCAGTTCTGGTCAGAAAAATAAGTAATTTTTAATCCTAAAAAATTCCTATAAAATCTCTAAAATTACACAAAAATAGTTTTATCATTTTATTGTGAAATATAAACTTGTGATAAAAATTTCATCACAAATAACAAACATTTTGAAACATTTTTGTGTCTTATCATTTTTACCAAAAATTAAAAACTGTATTTTCTAAAACTTGGATTTTTGAATTGAAAATACACTTTGTCCAAAACTCATCCAAATACAAAAACATGATATTAAACAACATTTAGGCATGATATATATAGATATAATCCTATATACATGAAACATATATATATATCCATGTTTTTGACTTTAATTCCAAAAATACGTTTTGTTAAAACACAAAACCTAAAACACATGAAATAGACTATCAAACTAAGTTTGTTTAGGAAGTTAAGCATGCATGTATATAGAACAAATCTAATATACATTAAACCATGTAACCTTGTTTTGATCTATCTATTCATGAAACCAAGATCGGTTAAACCAAAAACGGAAAAACCGAAAACCAATATTCAAAATATGAAACGTGTGTGTTGTGAACTTGAGCATATCATACTATTCTAATCTTTACAAATGGATCTAAAACTCAAAACTAAACTATGGTACCGATGTCTTCTTGTAGAGCGCCGTCTCTAAGCCGACTCGATCCAAAACTCCTTGATCCACCGAGTAAGTGCTATATATGATCTTTGACGCTTGAGCTCTTGAATCAACATGTGAAAGCTTCCAAATCATCTTGTTGAAGCTAATCACCTACTAATATCTTGATTAATGATCTGAAACTAAAATCACAAGATTATTAGTACACATAACTACATGAGTTAATCATCATCAAAACTAGAGTGGAAGGGCCTTTGGGCCAACAATCTCCCCCTTTTTGATGATGACAAAACTCATGGAGTTATATATGCATGGATTAAAGTTAAGCTTCAGAGAAGCTCCCCCTTAACTCATGCATAGGAATAAACAAGAATAAATAAATATGCAATGAAGGCTCATAAACAAGTATGAACACATATATCTATTTGTTTATTGTGATGCATGAACATAAATCCTTTTTCTAGAACATAATGCTCTTGATACCAAATATATGAAATGCATCATGCATAAAACGTGCTCTTGATACCAATAAACTCTTGATACCAATAAAAACATGTTCTTAATAATGCTCTTGATACTAATTAAACAATTAAATGACAAACTAATAAATAAAACAAAAACATGCATATAAAACATGCATATAACTCAAATACTTCTCCCCCTTTTTGTCAATCATCAACAAATGGGTCCAAGTAAAAACAAAAACATTCTCCTTCCCCTTTTTGTTCGAAACAAAGAAACAGTAAAGGGTTAAAAGCAATAAACAATGTTCTCCCCTTTTTGTCTAAAACACAAATTATGTAAATAAGGGGTGACAATCAATTAAGACATCAATAAAAAAATTGTCAAAGTAGAGCATCTTGATACCAATTGAAAGGAAACATAAAAATTGATACCAATTATAAGAAAACAATCTTGATACCAATTGAAATTAAACATAACAAATTTTGAATTTCTAAACAAGGATTTTGATACCAATTGTAAATATTTTTCATTTTGAACATATGATACCAAATTGAAAATTTCAATCATAAAGTATGGGAGTGGAAATCAAATACCAATTGAAAGATGAAATGCAAGTTTTCTCCCTCTTTATGAATTAACAATTAAAAACATGCAAAACTTGTATATGGATATCAATTGAAAACTAGTCAATTGAAACAAGATGGTCATTATAAAACAAGCTTTATCATGATTAAAATTTGTGCTCTAAGATATATGAATATAATAAGCACAAATAAAAACATATATATGTATAAAAAATTAGATACCAATTGAAATTGATACTCTTTGAAGTGCAAGCATACATATACAAAAATATATAAGTATACAAAAATGTCAATATTGATACCAATTGAAAGAATCCAATGATACCAATTGAAACAACAATAATATCAAGTGTATATCTCATATTACCTACCACCCATTCATGTACAAGTTTAAAAGATATTCAAGAAGGGTATACATGGCATGGTCTCCCAACCAACCGCCCTTAAAAGGTAGGGGTTTCGAAGATAAGTTTGAAAATAGAGTACGTTTGAAAATCTCTACCATAAGAAGAATACGAACTAGTTAAATGGGAAATCTTGTTAACTAGTACGAAATCCTTCAAGTAAGGAATAAAACATAAATATTTTTCATGAAACACATGTAATTCACATGATCACTAAACACTCAAAGTCCATAAAGCCCATATCATACTCATGAAAACAAAATCATGAGAAACCTAATAAAGTGAGTGAACAAGTGTTATGTGACACATATCATCATGAAAATATTCAATTTAGTTCAATTTAAATTCTTTTAAACATGAAACATGAAAATCTAAAATTTTTCAATAAAACGAATTATACTTCAAGGCATATGTATGTTTTGTCAACACAAAAAGTATACATACATATCCCTAAACGCAATTGAGTTTATATATAAAGATTTGCATGAAAAGCAAATGACTCAAGGGATATACATGTATAACTTAAAGTTTGGCAAAATAGACGTATACATGAAGTGAAAACACACATGATCATAAAACATGTCCAATATAGGGAATACAGGTTAGAATGCATGAATCATCAAAACTAGACTATACTAGAACATCTAATGGGTACAAATAAGCGTCCAAGCACAAACATATATAAAGATTTATTTGTGGCCCACTACATGTACAAGTATAAATTTTAGTCTTAATGAAAACTAACATTTAAACGTATATTCAAAATACGAGGCATAAAACGGGACATAAATCATCATTACAAACATAAAACGATCATTATGTAAATCCACATGCCATTAGAGCTATGATGTGCATAATAGCTAAACAAATGGTGAGAACACAACATATGGGTTCATATAAGCATGGGTGATCTCAAAAGCTATACATGCATGTCAATGATCTAAAAATCATGGCAATTAACATAACAAACTCTAAACATCAAAACAAAAGAAAAATCATAAACACACATATGATCATCATGCACATGCATTAAATCTAGGACATACATATTAGTTTAAAAACAAAGTGAGAACACAAAGATAGGACCATGGGTGTCTCAAATAACTAAACATGTATATCACTAATCTAAATCACATGGCATAATCATAATGAGCTTTAAAACATGACATGCTATAAATCAACGACATGAAAAGCAAGCAAATATAACGGGAGTTAGAGATTGATACCAAAACCGATGAAGGCACCTCTCTAGTTCTCCAAACCAATGGTGGTCTTCTCCACCAAACTCCCCTTGAAAGTGATGCATCCAAATTATTTTCTTTAAGCACGGAACGCACTCACTTCAAGGCACCGCTACTCTCACGTGATGCGAGAGCCCACACCTACATCAAAATTTTAGGGGTGATCTTTGGTACCCATTTTCTTTTAGGTCCATAGGGGTTAGTATCTTTCCTAACCCAAACAAGATTATTTGCTAAATTTTCAACATGTAAACGATCATAGAAAAATCTAACAAGGTTGCCTTTTCGACCACAATGTGTACAAATGTACACATGGGCATACATAGTGTGAAGTTTGTGATCGTGATGAGCATGTGTATGCCGTGATGGATGTGCATGCAAAGATGGACCTTGTTTCTTATGAACTAAGGTTTCCAAGCGTGTATGATTTAAAGTACATTGGCTCAAAGTGGAGCCCAAATAATCTACACTTTTCTTCAAAACATTTCAATACTAGAAGATA
Organism: Agave tequilana; assembly: GCA_038442645.1. Taxonomy (NCBI): domain Eukaryota; kingdom Viridiplantae; phylum Streptophyta; class Magnoliopsida; order Asparagales; family Asparagaceae; genus Agave; species Agave tequilana. The sequence goes on from JAVJIF010013472.1 coordinate 33,542, forward strand.
AAGTGGAGCATGCAAAAGATGTGTTAGGTGAAGCTACACTAGATGACAAACATCTGAAGATAATTCAATTTTCAAATATTCATTTTTCTTTAAAACAAAATCCAATTCTTTTGTAATAAAATCAATTTCATTTTTCAACGAAAGGTTATCTTTTAAAACACAATCTAATTTTGAAGATAAAAACTCATTGTTTTTCACAACATCATCACAATCCTTTTTGCTTTTCAAAAACTCATTTTCCTTTAGAGCAAGTTCTAGTTAAGATTAAGTGAGTCATGTTCACTTGCAATCTCTTCCTTCTCTTGCAAAATCAATTCAAAGTTTGAACACAAATCCTTTAATTCTTCTTTTAGTTCAAAATTGTTCTTTTCAACAAATCATGTTTTTCCAAAAAAATTTCAAGCTTTTGAGTAAGTTCCATATTTAATGTTTGAACTTCAAAACAACCATGGCAATAGGAACTAGAGCTATCATCTAGTTGAGAATCTGATTGTACCTCAAGGAAGTTTTTCTCTTGGACCATGAGGCAATGCTCGTCGGACTTGTCTCTCCTAGATCTTCTCAACTTATTGATAATCCTTGGTAGCTCGGGAGAAGTCAATATGCTCCAAACTGCAAAAGCCGAATCATAATGAGCAAACACATGTAAAAGATCTTCATTAAGAGATGCTCTTAGTGTCTTAAGTGCAAGTGCATTGCCTTTTTATGCTTGCTAGCATTTGGGTAGGATTCTTGAGTAGTGGCTTGATAAACTAGATGTCCTAGGCTTTTTAAATGACTACTCATCTTGGCCTTCCAAATATCATGTCTAGAAAATCAAACATAGGAGGCTATCCATGAGTGCAAACTAAATGTGTGCAAATGAAAAATGCAAATGAAGATTAACAAACCAAGATCTCACTCCTAGGTGGTTAAACCTAAATATCAGGAGCGGAGGCTCTGATACCAATTGAAAATCACCTAGAGGGGGGTGAATAGGTGATGATGCTAATCTAGTGAACTTAATGCGAAATTTAAAACTAATTGCAATTAACAAGAGATGCACACTCAAACAGCTAAGCAAATAATTATGAATGAACAATATGAATTTATACAAGGCACAATATAGAGAGAGTAAGAGCCAAGAGATCAAGCGCAAACAACAAGATATGTTTCAAGGTTCGAGCACCCAGCTCTACATCCCCACCTTCACACAGAAGGATTTCAACTCCACTAGCTTGTCCACAAAGGACTCCCACAAAGGGAACCTCCACCGAGGATTTGGGGCAATAACAATTACAAGGAGTACCCAACTCCTCTCCTTACAAACACAACCTTCTCCTTGAGGCACAACACCAAGCCAACAAACAATCACCTCACAACTTGAGGGATTAGCAACACAAGGATCACCTCAACACTTGAGGGATACAACCCAATAGCACAACCTCCTCAACACAATGAGGGAAAGGCACAAAGCCAAGCTAAGATAGGGTTTACAACTTGGTGATCAAAAGACCACAAACAATCTCTTTTCCCACACAAAGATCCTATAGAATAAGATAGTAAATGTAGCTCAAGTGTGGAGAAAACCAAAGGAATGGAAATCAAAAACTCAAAGAAAATCCTTGGGAAAAACTAGAAACCAAGATAAAGAAGATGAATCAAACACTTTTCCCAAAAACCCTTTTTTTTATTTTTCAAACCCTAGCAAAAACACCAAAAAGATTGTTCAATTTAAAGCCCAAAAACTTCTTTTGACTGCTGTGAAAACACTAGAGAGTCAGGAAAAATTAGCACTAAAAATCTTAGAGAAAACCTCTTCTCCATGGGGTATTTATAGCCCTATAAAATTATAGCCGTTGGCAGCAGAAACTGCCAAAAATGAACCACTGGTCGACCGGTCGGTCGACCGTCCAACTGTCACATTTGACCGCAGACAGCTACCGGTCGACCGGGCGGTCGACCGTCCCCAGAACCAGAGAGCAACGGCTCTCTGGCGGTCGACCGGGAACAAACAGAGAGCAACCTGCTCTCAGTCGGTCGACCGTGCGGTCGACCGGCTTATGGGGAAGCCAGCATCCACGTTTCAGTGCACGTCGGTCGACCGCTACGGTCGATCGGCTACTTGGTACGGTCGACCGTCCGGTCGACCGAGCTAGCCTGGCAGCAGCAGTTCTGGTCAGAAAAACAAGTAATTTTTAATCCTAAAAAATTCCCATAAAATCTCTAAAATTACACAAAAATATTTTATCATTTTATTGTGAAATATAGACTTGTGATAAAAATTTCATCGCAAATAACAAACATTTTGAAACATTTTTGTGTCTTATCATTTTTACCAAAAATCAAAAACTGTATTTTCTAAAACTTGGATTTTTGAATTGAAAATACACTTTGTCCAAAACTCATCCAAATACAAAAACATGGTATTAAACAATATTTAGGCATGATGTATATGGATATAATCATATATACATGAAACATATATATATCCATGTTTTGACTTTAATTCCAAAATACGTTTTGTTAAAACACAAAACCTAAAACACATGAAATAGACTATCAAACTAAGTTTGTTTAGGAAGTTAAGCATGCATGTATATAGAACAAATCTAATATACATTAAACCATGTAAACTTGTTTTGATCTATCTATTCATGAACCAAGATCGGTTAAACCAAAAACGAAAAAACCGAAAACCAATATTCAAAACATGAAACGAGTGTGTTGTGAACTTGAGCATATCATACTATTCTAATCTTTACAAATGGATCTAAAACTCAAAACTAAACTATGGTACCGATGTCTTCTTGTAGAGCGTCGTCTCCAAGCCGACTCGATCCAAACTCCTTGATCCACCGAGCAAGTGCTATATATGATCTTTGACGCTCGAGCTCTTGAATCAACATGTGAAAGCTTCCAAATCATCTTGTTGAAGCTAATCACCTACTAATATCTTGATTAATGATCTGAAACTAAAATCACAAGATTATTAGTACACATAACTACATGAGTTAATCATCATCAAAACTAGAGTGGAAGGGCCTTTGGGCTAACATATGTATGGTTGATATGTAAACTCATCAAAATTAGATTCAATTTCAAGTGGCTATGGTTTGTCTTGAGACTCATTTGGAATATCACTAACCTCTGATATCACGGAAATGGCTACTGGAGGAATAGTACTATCTGACTCATAGGTTGTAGTGGGAACTTCGTTAATAACGATAACCCTAAAGAGATTGGTGCTTTTGTCAATTTTATGTCCATAATCTTAATACTTATCGCATTTAACATGGGAAAATTCTTTGTGGTATCTTTATTTCTATTATTTATTTTGACATTCTTGTCCCTAACATCAATCTTGAGTGGAGGTGGTAGGGTATTAGACTTATGACGTTGCACTGAAAGTTTATGTTCTTGATTAAGAACTTGAATCAGAGCACCAAGCTTTGCTCTTAAGTCATCAAGTGCCGCATCGGTTGGGTTATTATGTCATCAAGTGTCATTGTCGACAGAGAATCTATCGAGATAATGAAGATCTGCTAGACTCTCCTAACAGATATGGGTGACCACTACAGATTGGCGTGCAATATATGAGTCATAATATGAATGAAAATCTAAACTAGTTTTTATTTTGTTTTATTAGTATTTTTTTATTTTTTAAACTAAAGATTGGATTGTGGCTAAGATTCTAATTTTTGTGGAGGGGATTTGATTTTGTGGTTAAGATAGAATTTGTGGTAGATAGTTGAGAGATTGGATGAAAAGATAATTAGGATATGATTTTTTTTGGAATTTCGACAAAAGAGATGAAAATGTGAACGAAGTAACAAATTACACTAGCTCCTCACCGAGATTACCTATTTATTTTAATATTAGCAATGAATGATTCAAAAGAAATGTAACGAATTCACGTCGAAAAATCTTTTCGCAAGAAACTTGTAGTACAATTTAATTTTTATCACTCGTTACTTTTTTCTAACCATGCTCTTATGTCATACTGATGTGAAAAGTGTACGGGGTGGAAGCAAATAAAAAATAACTCAATAAAATATTTTATCAATAGGAAGATCGTTGGTAGGAAAGCTTAAAATAATTAATATTAACTATATTTTTTTAACATGCATAGCTCATCGATTTCAAATACTAAAGTATTAATTCAATGCTAATGTTATGCAGGTGCAGTTCAATAATTAATAAAGAAAGTTATGGACTACTGAGTAAGCAGAATCTCACACTCACAATTTTATAGTGGGCAGGGATCAATATTGCTAAGAAATTAGAGATGTAAAATATTAGACTTGTAATATGAGTAATTTTGGATTGCATTTGTACCTCTGATGTCTTCTGAATTGTTATGGATATGTAGTTTTTTTTTAAATCCAACACATTGAAGATTGTGTGATTTGAACTTCGGATGAGAAAGATACAGTCCGAATAAGGGAGATCACTGCGGCAAAATTCTACTCGCGCAAATAGGTGATCTGCTAGCTATTTGTGACGCAGGAGGCTGTTTTTTTAAGGTTTAGTAGTGATAGGAGATACGTGAGAGGATTGGAGGCGATTGTGGCGAGGTTTTTGAAGTTTGTCGATGAAGACGCTGAGTTGGGAGAAGAAGAAATTTAACGGGAAAAAAAGAAAGGAATAGAGAAATATAAATCAATTATGGTATCACACCAATAATTAAGTCTAATAGGGCATCATACCACTAATAGAGAAGAGAATTGAGAAGTTTGTATTAAAATCAATTGAAAGTAAAAGCTTTGATTGATTGTTGTATCTTGAAAAACTGAATACATGGGGCATTTATATAGGCTACAAAATTATACTCCTATTTCTATTTGGATTACATAATTAAACTCCTAAAAAAAAGTAAAGTCTAAAAAATAGAAAAATACATGAAAAGAAAACCTACATGAAAAGAAAATCAGAAATCCTACTACAATTCTGATTAATAAAAATCAAAAATTAAAAAATACAAGCTAGTAATCCTAATACTATGCTAACTATTGGATCCATGTCGAGTTGGTGCATCTTCTCCATTGATGATAGATACATCAAATTATCATTCTGCTGTCTGCCCTATATTGCTTTCAATAAAATAGTCCATAATTTTGAGAAAGAAATTATTTTGGGATTTTTTTCCCCTTGAGGGGTGTGCCTCCCAGATAGGATGGTGTGAAGCCCTAACTGTGAAGTAAGATCAAGCATGTGGTATGAAACGGCATGAGGTCAAGATCGATAAATGTGTGACATGAAGTAGCATGAGATCCGGAAGGTGAAAAGCCTTTTCATTTATTCGTTAGGTAATCATTAGTTATTTTCTTTTATCTCTCATCTTTTTTAAAAATCTGTAAACCCCTCTTTTGTTTTACATCAATTTAGTATTAGAGCACAATTAGGTAGAATTTACATATTAGTCATATTTATTCGCTTTTTTGCATCTAGTTAAATTTTATTTAAAACCAAAAAGATAGCGTAATATAGGAATCATTGAAGAGTAAATCCTTCCTTGAAATTCCGTACGATTGATGTTTAACTAAAAAAGGGTACTCAATATGGTTCAGTAATTAAGAAACATTAAGAGCAAAAAAACCTCTCACCTGAGTCACGCTGATCTAGCTAATTGGACAGATTAGATTAGGGTTTGATTAATCAGACAATCTTTAAAAAAAATAAATAAATAAAGAATTACTGATCCATTTCGAGTTGGCACGTCTTCTCCAACGATGATAGATACACCAAGTTTTCGTGTCGTATCCACATCACAAAGAGAAATTCACGATCCAAAAGGGGAGATTACATGGAGTCTTGCTCATACTCAAACCAAAAACATAAATTAAACATAGAATTTGAATAAAAGAAGAGAAGAAGAAGAAGAAGAAGAAGAAGAAGAAGAAGAGAGGAGATGAACTAAACTCTATTCTCTTGTTCTTTACATCCATTCATTCCCTTGCATGCCTTTACAAAGGCACAAGAATCCCAAACCAAAACACTTTCTTTATTTCACATAGAACTTCAACAATCACTTTACTTTGCTAAAATAAAAAGGTAAGATCATGTCATGACAAAATTACAGAGTGGCTGAATTAGTGGCCTGCTACATGCCTTTAAAGGCATTCACATTATTTGACAACATATCTTCAAGTCTCTAATTGCTTGCTATCTCTAATGCTAGAGATTAAGCCTATATGTTATCTGTAGAAGATAACAAGAGTCCAAGGCAGCTTGATAGTGTTCAAGCCAAGGTGAAGTTTGTAGCATATTCATGTCAACGTGGATATTTGTCAAAAGTGACTTGAATCATGTTGTGTAACAATGTGAATCCCTCTAGTACCCACCTAGTTCAACTACCATATGGTATTGTCATGACATATACTTATCTTTTAACTTTAGAAAATTAAATTGTCAGTTGGTAGCTCTATATGAAACACGAAAAGTGTTCTGACTTGGGTCACTTGTGCCTTTTTCCTCACTTTTTTTTTTAAATCCAAGTGTAAATTAGATCTTATGGGTTTAAGTGTGATAGATTAGAGTTATAATCTCCTTATAAAATCTTTACTATTCACCCAACTGAGAATATTTGAATTGAACAAGTTTAATTGACTGAACATAAGAGGGATGAAGATAAATGGACTAATAAAGGGACATGACATTTGATTTTGAGAGAGAGAGAGAGAGAGAGAGAGAGAGAGAGATATAAACAATAAGAAGAAGACTTATTTGTATAAAGACAAGATACCATTAGCTATGGTTCTTGGTTGTATTTATATACACATATTGGTCACATGTTTACACTGATTTAGGAGGTACAATAGGAAAACATTGACTGAGAGAAATAATAGAAAAATATTAACTGAGAGAAAGAATGAGAAACACATGGTGCATGAATCCAATGAGTCCCATGTGTTCCTATAATCATGGAGAGATTTTAGGATCTGATTGATTTCATGAGGGGTGTCTTTCACATGGATCACGTGTTGTCATTGATATCTCTAACACCCCCCGCAAGCGAAGCGGGTTCGAAAGAACCGAGAGCTTATTCTTCAGCATAGAAAATCTTAAAGAGCTCAAAGGCTTAGTAAGGATGTCTGCTAGTTGGTCTTTAGTGCTGACAGACCGTACATCCAGGACTCCATTGGCGACATAGTCCCTCACAAAATGAATGTCGATCTCAACATGTTTGGAGCGGGAGTGACGAATAGGATTGATCGAGAGATATGTTGCACCGAGGTTGTCACAGAGAACTATTGGGGGAGATTGCGGAACTCCAAACTCACGAAGTAATGACTGCAACCAAACGACCTCTGCTGCAGCATTGGCCACGCCCCTATACTCTGCCTCAATGCTAGATCGTGCCACAGTACACTACTTCTTCGAGCTCCAAGAAATGAGATTTGTACCAAGAAAGATACAATAGCCACTGGTAGATTTTCGATCATCAATCGACCCTACCCAATCTGCATCGGTGTAAGCAGTAAGCTGTACAGAAGAATGACGAGAGAGAAAAAGGCCATGTTGAATGGTAGATTTGAGGTAACGGAGGATCCGTTTTACAGCGCTCCAGTGCTCATCGGTTGGAGCTTGCATGAACTGAGCGACCTTGTTCACCGAGAAGGCAATATCGGGTCTGGTAAAGCTTAAGTATTGTAGAGCCCCAACAGTACTTCGATAGACAAAGGGGTCAGAGAGAGACTTGCCAACAATCTTGGATAGCTTACAGGAAGTGGCCATAGGCGAGCTAACAGGCTTGACACCATCCATCTTGAGTCGAGAAGCAAATCACGGATGTACTTCTGTTGAGAGAGAAATAGACCTGAGGGTGTACGATGACACTTCACGCCCAAGAAATAGTGCAGTGGACCGAGGTCTTTTAATGAGAACTCCCGGCCTAGTTCTTGAATAAGACGAGTGACAGCCCGTGAGTCATTACCTATGATGATGATGTCGTCCACATAGATAAAAACCAGAAGAAGATCTGTCCTGACCCGTCGGAGGAAGAGAGACGTGTCGGACTTGGAGCCCACAAAGCCCAATGTGACTAGATAACTACTGAGGCGAGAAAACTAGGCCGTGGAGCCTATTTGAGGCCATAAATACTGCGGTGAAGCTTGCATACATGATGGGATGAGCGGGATTGATGAACTCCGAAGGTTGTTCCATGTAGACCGTCTCAGTAAGAAAACCCTGCAAAAATGCATTATTCACATCCAACTATCGAATAGACCATCCCTTGGAGACGGCCAGACTGCACACGGTACGGACAGTGATCTGTTTGATGACCGGACTGAATGTCTCACCATAGTCTAATCCTGGTTGTTGATGAAAACCCTTGGCCACCAGGCGGGCCTTATACCTGTCAACAGAACCATCAGATTTATGTTTTAACTTGAAAACCCATTTACAACCAACCAGATTCATGGTAGGGTGGTATGGCACAAGGGACCAGGTTTTATTCTTAAGCAAGGTATTCATCTCAGTGTCCATTGCCTGGCGCCACTTGCGATCTTTAGAAGCTTGCGTGAAACATGTGGGTTCGACAGGAGTGGTGGCCAAGTCAGCCATGAGACAGGTAGACATGGGATACCGGGTGGCTAGCCAGACTTTTGGTGTTCTGGTATTATCCTGTGTTCTGGTGACCATATGGTGGGTCCTAATAGGAGGGGTCTGGGAGAGCCTGAGGATGAGGATGAGGAGAAGGACTCATCGGTGGGTGCTGGTGGAGGTGGTGGAGAAAGAGTATGTGATGGAGGTGGTAGTGGAGGAGGAGAAGAGTCAATGGTGGGGCCCGCATGAGAAGAGGGGACTGGAACAATGAAGATAACAGAGGCATGGAGATAGGGATCGATGGTGAAGGCGTGGGAGTGGGGGGAGAGAGGGAGGGCTGAGGAGAATGGAGAGGAAAGGAAAATTCGTCGAACACAACATCCCGAGAGATGTAAATATGATCAGAGAGGACATGCAAACATTGATAACCTTTATGCGAAACTGAGTAACCTAAGAAGACACATTGAGTGGACCGAAAACTAAACTTGTGAGTTTGGTATGGACGCAGATGAGGGTAGCAAGCACAACCAAAAATTCGTACGGAAAGGTAATCAGGTACTTTATGAAATAATTTCTGGTAGGGAGAGAGATTATGGAGGACGGGGGTGGGCATTCTATTGATGAGAAATGAGGCAGTTTGGAAAGCATAGGGCCAGTAATGAAATGGAACATTTGACCGAGCCAGAAGAATAAGGCCGATCTCGACAAGGTGGCGGTGTTTTCTTTCTGCGGTGCCGGTTTGGGCACTAGTGTGTGGACAAGATAAGCGATGAGCGATACCCTGAGAAGACAAGTAAGATTTAAATTTTATGAACTCGCCACTACCATCAGTTTGGAGTGCTTTAATGGAACGCCCAAAAAAAATTTCTACATGAATTTTGAACTCAAGAATAATAGAGAAAGCATCACTTTTATTTATCAAAGGATAAAGCCAAACATACTTACTATAGTGATCTATAAAGTTAATATAATAGCGATGATCACTTATAGCGGACACAGGAGATGGACCGCATAGATCGGAGTGAATAAGCTCTAAAGGAGCAGTAGCAATCGTGGAAGATGACGAAAAAGGAAGATGATGACTTTTTCCTTGCTGACAGGGGATGCAGAGAGGGGTACCAGCACGGTCAGGGAAGAAAGGAAGTTGATGCTGAGATAAAACACTGGAGACAACTCTGGTGGAGGGATGACCTAGGCGCTCATGCCAGACGGAGGAAGATGCACGCTCACTGAGAAGAGCTTGGGGAGAGGCGGTGAAGTTATGATTCCCCAGGGAAAGACATACAGACCATCCTTAAGTTGTCCCCGCAGTAGAGTTTTCCGAGTAGAGAGATCCTTGATAAAATAAGAGTCAGGGTGAAATTCAAGAAGGACTTTATTATATCAGCAGTAAATTGACTAACAGACAGAAGATTTTTGGTGATATCAGGAACATGTAAAAGGTTTTTCCAGACAAAGAAAGAAACAGGAGAACACAATAAAGAATCACCAGTAGCTCAGATAGGCAAACCTGTCCCGTTACCCATGCGAACTCTGTCGGGTCCTTGATATTCGGAGTGAGCCGCCAGATTCGCAATGTCAGCCGTTAGGTGATGAGTGGCTCCAGAGTCAACATACCAGTTGGAATCGACTGGACTATTCCCATAAGAGTGGAGAAGAGCAGTTGGACTAGCTGAATCATCATAACGATTGTAGCATTTGTTAGCATAATGGCCAAAACGATTGCAGATCTGGCATTGAGGTCGACCACCGGTGGACTGATGTGATGGTAAGAAGGAACGTCCACGACCATCACCGCGCTCCCTGCCTCGGCCACGTCCACGACCACGGAAAAAAGATGGAGCTGAATGGTAGCTTGGAGTGCGGGAAACAGTATGAACCGCAGGAGAAGGGGAGATGAGGGTTGTGGAGTCTGGTGAAGTGATAGCACGCCCACGATAAATCTCCTGGCTAAGCATGAAGCTGATGAGTTCTTCTGACAGTACAGGATCGACTCGTGTGTTGACGGAGGTGACGAATGAGTCATATTCGGGAGACAGACCACTGAGTAAGGTAGAGATGAGGTCGGAGTCGGCAACTGGATTAGCCACTGCCGCCAGGTTATCCACGATGGACTTGACAGACTGGATGTACTCTGACATAGAAGAGGTGCCCATCTTGACGGTGTGTAGCTGATATTTGAGTTGCTGCACTCTAGCTCTGGAGGGTGACGCAAAGATTCGCTCCAGAGAGCACCACACATCACGAGATGTGGTGAGGCCGACGACATGAGCAAGAACAGCCTCAGTGAGCGAGGAGATAAGCCAACATAAGAGCATATGATCAAGCTTGATCCAGCGAGTGTATTCTGGATTGATAGTGGGCTGAGTATCCTTCTCGGTAGAAGGAAGGAACCGGACCGGACATAGGGAGGTTCCGTCGACGAGGCCTTCGAGATCGTGGAGCTTGAGAAGAGGAAGGAATTGGGAACGCCACAGCAGATAGTTTTCCTTATCGAGTTTGACATTTAGAAAATGGGTGCTGTTGGGATTAAGAGTAACCATGGATGAAAGTGTTTGGATGGAGGTGAGGGAAGATGAAGAGGAAATACTCGACATGGTACAGGAGTTGCTCTGATACCAAGATAAACAATAAGAAGAAGACTTATTTGTGTAAAGACAAGATACCATTAGTTATGGTTCTTGGTTGTATTTATATACACATATTGGTCACATGTTTACACTGATTTAGGAGGTACAATAGGAAAACATTGACTGAGAGAAATAATAGGAAAATATTGAATGAGAGAAAGAATGAGAAACACATGATGCATGAATCCCATGAGTCCCATGTGTTCCTATAATCATGGAGAGATTTTAGGATCTGATTGATTTCATGAGGGGTGTCTTTCACATGGATCACGTGTTGTCATTGATATCTCTAACAGAGAGAGAGGGAGTAAAACAAAAAAAAAGTGTGCCCATGCATTTGATTTAACAGAGATAAACAAGATATTATCCAATAGAGGAGTACAAATGATAATGAAATCTCGCATACAGAATGACTCTTTAAGAGAGGAGAGAGAATAAAAGTCTTGCAGTAGATGATCCTCTAGATATTAACAAAACATGTGGTTCAACTATAACGTTCAGCATCCCAGCAACTAACTAGACAAAGCACACCAAGGCTCTGTCGGCATCTCAGCAACTAGCTAGTCGAAGCACACCAAGGCTGTGCCAGCATCCTCCACCTTACCTAAGTTCAGATCTCAACAACCAGCGACTGTAAGAAATTAATAAACTACTAATACTGTAAGAAATTCATAGACTACGAATACAAGGGACATTTCTTTAGAAATGCCAAGCCGCATCTCCTTCCCTACCTTATTGATGATAATCCACCATAGTTTACAATCTGCCTTGATTCGCTGCCCTACCCCTTCCTGACTAGTCCAATGGTTTTTGGAATCACTATCAACCCCCTCAATAACCCCCACCCTGTAGGGAGAGAGGAGATAAAGGAGATAGAGGAGGTAGAGTAGAGACCGAAAGTCAAAGAGAACAAGAACAACGCTTGAAGCAGGCCTGGACAGGGTCCGATCGACCGCCCAGTCGACCGGTGGATAGAGCCCGGTCGACCGCCCCGGTCGACCAGTGTGCACGACGTGCACAGATATGGCTCGATCGACCGCCCGGTCGACTGTGGCAAAGGAACGGTCGACCGAGCGGTCAAGCGACTGATATGAGCCAGCTCTCGGTTGGTTCCGGTCGATCAGGCCGGTCGACTGAGGCTAGGGTCAGTCGACCAGCCAGTCGACCGACAGACACGTTTTATTCTCCTTTCTAGATTCAGACTCCTTTTCTATTTTGGGGTCAAATCCAATCAATCCCTACGACTCTGTGGCTATAAATATGGGCTAGATCCCTTATGTATTGTAATCCCTGAAAGTATTTCTATCTGGTATTTGCTTGTATTGATTGTTGAATCAATAAAATCTCTCTCCCTTGCCCCTAGGACATAGACAAATTGCCGAATCTCGTTAAATACTGTGTTGGCTTGTTTTCTCTATTGTTTTCTCTGTTATTGTCGTGTGGGTACATCTCCGCATGCATCTATCTCTAATTAGTGGATTCCTCGTTGGTTGTTACCTCGTGCGCAACAAGTAGTATCAGAGCATCCCAGGTTCGTCGTGAGATTGCGTGTTGATTCCAAGGGCATCAGTTGCTGTTTGGCGGAGATCGTGTGTTGATCTCGGAGCAGCGTTAGGACTGTTTGTGGGATCATGTGTAGATCTCAAAATAGCGTTTGGATTGCTCGAGGGATCAATTCGGAGGAGTAGATTGTTTCGGAAACTCTTCGAGGGTTTCTCATTGAGGCAAAGATCCTATCTTTATCTAGTTTATTTTATCTATCTTTGTTTGCTTTCACATTGCTTTGAAGAATCAGTTGAGAAGATGACTGGAGATAGTACATTTACGGTGAAATCCGTGAATCCACATCCGTTGAGGATTGATGTGGTAAAGTTTGACGGCAAGAACAACTTCGGTATGTGAAGATGTGAGGTGATGGATGCATTGACGGCATCAAACCTCAAAGACACTCTACGGTTGGAGAAGAAGCGCGATTCAACTGCTGAAGAAGATTGGGATAAGATGAACCGGACAGCGTGTGGCTTGATTAGGTCTTGTTTGACACAAACCAGCAAGTACCATGTGTTGCATGAAATATCTGCGAGACAACTGTGGGAGATCTTTGAGGAAAAGTATCTGACGAAAGGTGTCGATTCGCGGTTGCAGTTGAAGAGGAGGCTTTATCGTTTCCAGATGAAGAAGGAAATCTCTATAAACGAACACATGAATAGCTACATAAAGCTTCTTACGGACGTGGTTAATGTGGATGTGGAGATCGATGGAGAAGATAAGGCGGTAATTCTATTGAATTCTCTTCCTAAAGAAGAGTATGAGACTTTTACTCTTACATTTATCAATGAAAAAAATCTCTTAACTACAATGAGGTGTCTGCTGCTCTTATGAATTATGAAGCAAGGAGACAGGACAAACTGTCTTCTTCAGGGAGCACAACAGCAAAGGCATTGGCAGTAAGAGGCAGGAGTTCTAATCGGAAGGGCAGAGGTGATCAGGGAAAGTCGAAGTTCAGATCAGGTTCAGAGATCTGAAGAGGAACCACTGCGTCTTATGCAAGGAGCTAGGGCACTGGAAGGTTAATTGTCTGAAAGCCGAAGATAAGAAAAAGGAGTCGATGACCGAGGCAAATCTCGCATAGGTGATCAGTACTCATGCCAGTACTTTACAGGCAGATGGATCAGACTCAGACTCATTAGTATTTTCTTTTTATGTTACTACTCCTACTGTTGGTTACTCATATAATTCTAAGTAAATCTTAGATATATGAGCTACCTATCATGTGTGCCCGAACAGGGACTGGTTTTCTAACTTTGATAAGATAGATGGATATTTTACGATCATGGGTAATGATCATCCATGTAATGTGAAGGGATGGGTACAGTCTGTATCAAGATGAATGATGGGATGTACGAGAATTGAAGGAAGTGAGGTATGTATCTCAACTCAAAAAGAATCTTATGTCAGTTGGCACTTTGAAAATGTTGGGTCTTATGGTATCTATACGAGATGGTGTTCTCAAGATGACCAAAGGCTCAATGGTGTTTATGAAGGGCGTCCTCCGAAATAATCTCTACTACTTGAAGGGTAGTACAGTTACAGGTCAAGTGGAGACTTCTATTTCCTCAGATGATGTTTGCACACAGGTCTGGCAGATGAGGGTCGGACACAGAGGTGAAAAGTCTTTGCAAGCTCCACAAAAAAGGGATCATTGGAAGGTGCTTCTACCTGCAACTTAGAATTGGGTGAACACAGCGTTCTAGATAAGAAGAAGGTGAAATTTATCACCACTACTCACCACTCTGGAGGTCTTCTTGATTGTGTTCACGTAAGTATTTGGGGACCGGCTAAGACTGCAACGCTTGGAGGTCATAGGTACTTTGTCTCTTTTATTGAAAATTTATCTAGGTATTGTTAGATATATCCCATGAGATAAAGGTGTGAAGCCCTAGATATGTTGGTGAAGTGGAAGGATATGATGGAGAAGCAGACTGGTAGGAAGATTAAGGAGCTACAAATTAGTAATGTTGAAAGATACAAGAACCAATTCCTATGATTTGGCCAGAAAACTAGTATTGGTACTCACTTCACAGATGAAATACACGGGTTGGCTGAGGAGATAAATTATTTCTTACTGGAGAAGGCTCGGTGTTTATTGTCTAATGCACAATTAAACAAATCGTTTTAGGCTGAGGCGATTGTGTATGCTAGCCATCTCATAAATGGATTGTCATCGACTATGATAGAAGGTAAAACTCTACTAGAAGTTTGATTTGGGAAAGCTACTCAAGATCATGATTTGCTGAAAGAATGTGGAAGTACGGCCTACTTTAGTGCCAAAGATGGCAAGGTGAATCCGCGAGAAAAGAATTTTGTGTTTTTGGGTGTTAAAAGAAATATGAAAAGCTACAGGTTATGGGACCCCGAAAACAAGAAGAATGCGTTAAGTCAGCATGTCACGTTTGATGAGACTTCAGTGTTAAAGTCTACCGTCTCTCAGCAGGTAGAGAGGACGAAGACCAAGGAAGTATCGCAATGGGTGGAGGTTGATGCTATTCCACCATCTCCAATTGGTTCGGTATCAGTGAGGACTTCACGGGATGTGACATCGGGTGGAGATCATGTAGCCAGTTTTGATGCTGAACAGGTTGACGACATTGATGAAAATGTCGAATTATTTGCAGCAATTGAAACCAAGATAAAACCACGAAAGTGGGTGAAAAAGCATGAATCTCAAGTCTGTAACCGCGACAAATTCAAGTTGAAGACCGTTGCTCTCCATGACGGCAGTAAGGAGGTTCAATTCTCTCAACCAGGTTAGTTCGCTGCTGAAGATTCAGTTATAAGTGCTTGAGCTTGATGGAGCTCATTTCAAATGAACTACAGTTGGCTTGATCTTTTGGGCAAGGTACGTAGGCAACCGTAAAGATGCAGCCATTTGGTGATACAACCCGTTTGAAGCTATTTTAGTTCTCGAGAAGCTGATTGAGACTTCACGTAGAGACGAAGAGATGGACTTCATGTAGAGGTGAAGAGTTGGAATTCACGAAGAGGTGAAGAGTTTGGACTTCACGTAGAGGTGAAGCATTGAGATCTCGATGAACAATTGATCTTCTAGTGAGAAGATGGTTAAGCTTAGATAAGGGGGTGTGCATCCAGTTTGTTGAAACCATCAATTTGTTGAAACCGATGATGGTGTGTGGTGTGCTCTACTCAAATTTGGTTTGACTGTCTCGAAGACATGTGGACTGGAGAGAGTCAATCAGTTAGAGAGTCAGTGTTGGCTCATGATGGGTTCTTCTTGAGGTTATTTAGAATAAAGTGAAAATCACCTAGAGGGGGGGTGAATAGGTGATAATGCTAATCAATGCACAATTTAAAAATATGATGCAACAATCTCCCAAAACAAGACTAAGAGCCGAATGCCCCGTGAAGGGTTCTGAACTCCTTCCTCCTGATTCCTCGTAAATATGAGTTGGAGGTGTGCAATGCAACCTTGTTGTATGGGACAATGATTGACAAGATGAATGGTAACAAGTGAATATGGCAATGACAAACAAAAGCAAGCAACAAAAGCAATGAAAGTAGTGCAAGAACAAGGAAAGTAAACCAAACGCAAACACTAAGATTTGTTATCGAGGTTCGAGCACCCAGCTCTACTTCCCCGCCTTCCCCAGAAGGATTCCAACCACTTCCACTATCACAAAGATGTCACAAATACACCGGAGTACCCAACTCCACAATCTCAAGTACAAGTTCTCTCTTGGTAGTCAAAAGACCACAAACTTTCTCTTTCAAAATTCTCTTCCCTTACAAAGGTCCTTAGAGAACAATGAGTAGGAATGAAGCTCTTGTGTGTAAAGAGAAAAGAAAATGAAATCAGAGAATTTTTGAAAACACTTCAGAAAATGAGAGAGAATTTCAGCACAAAAACCAAGAAACCAAGCTCTTTTGAATGCCTTAAACTTTTGAATTTTTCTTATAATAATTAGGTGAACCAATCCCTCCCCAAACACCCCTATTTATAGGAGAGGGCTAGGGTTAGAAGATAAAACATTTTTAAGGCTAATCAGAATGTATTAAACCCAAAACAGGTCATTTAAACTCACTTAAGTGAGAAAAAGACAAAAATAAACAGCTCAGAAAAAAATGCCCGTTACTGTTCAAACGGCTCTGTCGGTCGACCGGTCGGTCGACCGCAAGTTCAAATATATGACCGTTGCAGGCCAGCGGTCGACCGCCCGGTCGACCCATTTTAACCGAGAGCAGACTGAGCTACAGTCGGTCGACTGCACGGTCGACCGGCAGACATGCACACGGATACGTGCACCTGCCAGTTCCGCGGTCGACTGGGACGGTCGACCGGTCAAACCTGACATAGACTCAGTCGACCGGTCGGTCGACCGGAACAGGTTAAAAAATCAGTTTTTGAAAAGAATATAAAGGAGATTTTGATTTTGACAAAAATACTTTTGAACATAGATTAGTATAAAACATAAAGATATAAATGTAGACAAAATCTTGTATACAAAATATATTTGTATAAAATATTAGAAAACGTTTTGGAATAAACTTGTGCGCAAAAACGTGTGTGATAGAGCTTCAAACCTATCCACTATTCTTTAACAAACTATAAAACTAAAAATACAATGATTAAATACTTTTTGAGCAATCTTCAAGTCTTTGAGCCATCCAATGCCTTGTTAGTGCCTTCTCTTCTATGATCCTTCCTTGATTGTGCAATTTGCCTTCCTAGCTATGTGAAACTTAGAAGTTCTTGCAAAAGCTAAGCCAATGGTCTCCAAACATGGTACAAAACCTGAAACTTATCTTGAACAAATTCATTAGTACCAAATAGCTCTTATTTGGTTTGTCATCATCAAAACACAAAACAAGAGAGTGTAACCTCTTGGGCCAACAATCTCCCCCTTTTTGATGATGACAAAACAAATAGGCTATAGACAAAAATATGGGGGAGGAGAAGACTCCCCCTCAAATTATGCTATATTTATGCTATATGAAAAACACAAGAATTTATTAAAAACACAAAAACATACTCTTGATGCCAATTGAAACCAAATTGAAACAATACCAATAAAACACAAAATACAAAAGTTCTCAAATTCATAAAACACAAGACTCATAACAAAAACTCATAAAACCAAAACATATAAATTCATATGGAACCAAGACCAAATGAACTTATTTTTGTCCCATGTAAACTTATTCTCCCCCTTTTTGTCATGCATCAAAAAGGGTAATGAAAAACATGTCTATTCAATAACACAAACATTAAGTTCTCCACAAATAAACGAGAATCTAGCAAAATCAAGCGGTTTAGTGAAAATATCGGCTAGTTGTAAATTCGTGGAAACATAATCAATATCTATATCTCCTTTCTCAAAATGATCTCTAAGAAAGTGATATCTAATCTCAATGTGCTTGGTCTTACTATGTTGATTTGCATTCTTAGTCATGTGTATAGTACTAGTATTATCACAAAATATTTTTATATGATCAAAATGCAAATCAAAATCAAGGAGAGTATGTTTCATCCAAAGGACTTGTGCACAACAAGCCCCCGCGGCAACATACTCTGCCTCGACGGTTGAGAGTGCTACGGAATTTTGTTTCCTAGAGGACCATGAAACAAGACAATTACCAAGAAATTGACATGTCCCACTAGTACTCTTTCTATCTACTCTACAACCCGCATAGTCGGCATCCGAATAACTCGTCATTGAGAAATCTCCGGTTTTCGGATACCATAGACCCATCCTAATGGTGCCCTTAATATAACGAATAATGCGTTTTACCGTAATAAGATGGGACTCTTTAGGACACGATTGAAATCTAGCACAAAGACACACACTAAACATGATATCCGGCCTACTTGCCGTTAAATATAAAAGACTTCCTATCATGCTTCTATATAATTTAATATCAACATTTTTACCTTGGTCATCTTTATCAAGCTTGGTTGTAGTTGCCATGGGAGTGTTGCAAGTCTTTGAGCCTTCAAGTCCAAACTTCTTTACAAGTTCCTTTGCGTACTTGGCTTGACTTATGAACGTCCCGTTTTGCAATTGCTTGATTTGGAGTCCAAGGAAGAAATTGAGCTCACCCATTGAAGACATTTCAAACTCAAGTTGCATTACCTTTTCAAAATCCTTGCACAAAAGCTCATTAGTAGAACCAAAAATTATATCATCAACATAAATTTGCACAATTAATATATCATTATCAACATGCTTAGTGAATAGAGTTGATCTACTTTGCCTTTAATAAAATCATTTGAAATGAGAAAACTAGAAAGCCTTTCATACCAAGCTCTTGGAGCTTGTTTCAATCCATACAAAGCTTTATCAAGTTTAAAAACAAAGTCGGGATGAACATGATCAATGAAACCGGGAGGTTGAGAAACATAAACTTCTTCATTAATAAAACCATTCAAAAATGTACTTTTCACATCTATTTGAAAAAGTTTAAAATTTTTGAAAGATGCAAAAGTTAGTGTCATCCGTATGGCTTCAAGCCGTGCTACGGGTGCAAAGGTCTCCTCAAAGTCAATTCCTTCAACTTGAGTGTAACCTTGGGCCACTAACCTAGCTTTATTCCTAATGACATTTCCGGACTCATCCATCTTGTTTCTAAAGATCCACTTAGTACCAATTATTGGTCTATCGTGGGGTTTAGGAACAAGGTGTCAAACTTGGTTGCGCTCAAATTGATTGAGTTCCTCTTGCATGGCAAGCAACCAATATGGGTCCGTCTCGGCTTCGAGAATGCCTTTGGGTTCAAAATGAGAAATGAAAGTAAAGTTACCACATAGGTCATGGAGTTTGGAGCGTGTTGTGACTCCTTTAGATGCATCACCCAAGATGAGCTCCTTAGGATGATTTGTAGCGTATCTCCAAGCTTTAGGAAGCGGTTGAGAGCTTTCCTCTTTATCCTCTTGAACATCACCAATAGATTCTTACTTTTCTTCTTGAGCGGGTGAGTCCTTCAAGGATAGTCTCTCCATGTCTTCACCTAATGGTTCAATCTCTACAACATTCTCAACAACCACATTAGATTCTTCAAATTTAACATGCATGGATTCTTCAATGGTATGAGAAGATCTAATGAATACTCTATAAGCTTTACTAGTTGTAGAATATCCAACAAATATTGCTTCATAAGCCTTAGCATCAAATTTACCCAAATTCTCTTTAGTATTTAAAACAAAACACTTGCATCCAAAAATTTTGAAATAAGCAACATTAGGTTTTCTAGAGTGATACATTTCAAAAGATGTTTTGGAAGAATTTTTACACAGATAAATACGGTTAGATATATAGCATGCGGTGTTTACGGCCTCGGCCCATAAATATTGAGGGAGGTCGTATTCACTTATCATTGTCCTAGCCATCTCTTGAAGTGTTCTATTTTTCCTTTCTACAACTCCATTTTGTTGTGGAGTTCTAGGACAAGACATTTCATGCTTAATTCCCTTTTCATCACAATAAGTCATGAAGAGTTGGTTTATAAACTCACCACCTCTATCACTCCTTATTTTCAAAATCGGAAAACCTTTTTCTTTTTCAACCCTTTTTCGAAAAATCTTAAAATGAGAAAAGGTTTGATCTTTGTGTTCCAAAAGAAAACCCAAGTGAAACGGGAAAAATCATCAACCAAAACATATGTATATCTACTACCATTTAAACTCTTAGTTTTAGTAGGTCCAAAAAAATCCATATGAATTAATTCTAAAGGCCTAGTTGACATGATATCCTTGATTGGTTTGAAGGAAGACTTGGTTTGTTTTCCAAGTTGGCACGCACCACAAATGCGGTCTTTCTCAAACTTCAAGTAAGGAATACCCTTCACCAATTCCTTTGAATTAATCCTAGAAAGATGTTCAAAAGAAGCATGTCCTAATCTTCTATGCCAAAGCCAAGAATTTTCATCAAAAGCATTCAAGCATTTAGTAGAACACTCAATATTAAGCATGTCAATGATATAAACATTATCATCACGAAAATCGGTGAGAATACAATCATTTGTTTTAATATCAAAAATCTTGCAAGAACAATCATCAAAAACAACTTTAAGTCCACGATCACAAAATTGACTAATGCTAAGCAAATTATGTTTCAAACCTTCAACTAAAACAACATTCTCAATAATAGGAGATGCACCAATTTGAATGTTACCTATACCGATGATAGTCCCTTTGGAGTCATCCCCGAAGGTGACGGAGCCACCTTCCATGTACCTTGATAGGGTTGTAAAGTTGTTGATATCCCACGTCATGTGTCTTGAACAACTACTATTAAGGTACCACCGCTCCCTACGTCTTGGAGCCTTGGTCTGTACCTACATCAAACAATTTAGGACTTGATTTTGGTACCCACATTTTCTTGGGTCCTTGAGGGTTAGAGCCATGAACCCAAACAAGATTATTGGATCTATTTAATTGATCATAACAAAACTTAGCTAAATGTCCATTTTTACCACAATATGTGCATCTATATACTCTACCATATTTAAAAACATAGTGAGTGTGTGATTTGTGAGCATGGGAGTTGTGAGCATGAAAAGATTTAGCATGAGAAGTGTTATGTGTAGAGTGAGTATGAGTAGATTTAACATGTGAATCTTTAGCATGAGGGGTGTGCTTTTTAGAAAATTTTTCTTCAAGTTTCTTAGTGTTAAAAGCACAATCTTTCAAAACTTTTTCAAAATCAACCATTTTAGTTTTTAAAAAGGAAATTTCTTTTTCATCAACAATAGGAGATTTTCCCTTACAAGAAACCTTGTAGGCATTAAACTCATTTTGAATAGAAGTGAGATTAGAAGAAATGTCATCCTTTTCTTTAGAAACCATAGCAAGTTGATTTTTGAGAAAAGCAACTTCTTTTTGCAATTTAAAGCATTCAATTTTCTTGTTATCATAAGTTTCAGAAAGTTCAACAAAAGCATGTACAAGAACTTCCTTATTTAATTCATCATCTTCATCATCAAGGGGTTGAGGGGTTACCTTAGGTGTGTTTGCCATGAAACACATATTTGCTACATCCGCCTCTTCCTCGGACTCGCTTTCCGAATCCCAAGTTGCCTTATACGCTTTCTTTTCTTCCGATTTCTTTGGCTTGAAGGAGGAGGTCATCTTCTTCTTGAACTCCGGGCAATCCGCCATGATGTGTCCGGGCTTTCGGCAATTGTAGCATATAATTTTCCTCTCCTCTTTGCCTTCAAATTTTCTCCGGAAGTTGAGCTTGTTCCTCCGGTACATCCTTTTGACATTTCGCACAAGGAGGGAGAGCTCCTCATCTTCTTCTTCATCTTCTTCATCGTCTTCAAGAGTGGATGAAGACTTGAAAGCTATGGACTTCTTCTTTGTTGGAGCGGCCTCTTCTCTTGCTTTCTTCTCCATCTCATGGGTCTTTAGGTTCCCAATGAGACTAATGATGTCCATCTCATCTTTGTCGTTCAATTCCTTCAAGGTGGTGGCCTTTATCTCCCAAGATGGAGGAAGAGCCCGAATCACTTTGCGCACCTTTTGATCGTTGGAGATGACGTCACCTAAGGAAGAAAGACCATTGGTGATTTTAGTGAATCTAGTAATCATACAATCAATAGATTCATCATCAAGCATTTTAAATGATTCATATTGAGACCTCAAGAGATCTATCTTAGCTCTCTTGACTTGTGAAGTCCCTTCATGTGTGACCAATAAGTGTTGCCAGATCTCATAGGCGGATTGGTAATGAATTACCCGTGTAAGGTCATCCTCATTCAAGGCGGTTAAAAGGGAGTTTTGGGCCTTGGAGTTAGCCTCATATTCTCTAAAGTTGAAGTCGGTCCATGTGCTCTCATCACTATCGGGTGCTACATAGGGTTTGGTTAAGGACTTAGCCACTAAACTACCTAATGATTGCAAAAAGATAGTCATCATAACCTTCCAAATAGGGAAGTTGAGTCCATCAAATTTAGGTGGGGATTTAATGTTATCGGCCATGTTTACTAGTGATGAATGAATGAAATGAGAAATGTTGATTAGCAAATTTTAAGGATCTCTCTATGGATGTTAAGCCAAAACCTAGAGTCCAAGCTCTGATACCAATTGAAAATCACCTAGAGGGGGGTGAATAGGTGATAATGCTAATCAATGCACAATTTAAAAATATGATGCAACAATCTCCCAAAACAAGACTAAGAGCCGAATGCCCCGTGAAGGGTTCTGAACTCCTTCCTCCTGATTCCTCGTAAATATGAGTTGGAGGTGCGCAATGCAACCTTGTTGTATGGGACAATGATTGACAAGATGAATGGTAACAAGTGAATATGGCAATGACAAACAAAAGCAAGCAACAAAAGCAATGAAAGTAGTGCAAGAACAAGGAAAGTAAACCAAACGCAAACACCAAGATTTGTTATCGAGGTTCGAGCACCCAGCTCTACTTCCCCGCCTTCCCTAGAAGGATTCCAACCACTTCCACTATCACAAAGATGTCACAAATACACCGGAGTACCCAACTCCATAATCTCAAGTACAAGTTCTCTCTTGGTAGTCAAAAGACCACAAACTTTCTCTTTCAAAATTCTCTTCCCTTACAAAGGTCCTTAGAGAACAATGAGTAGGAATGAAGCTCTTGTGTGTAAAGAGAAAAGAAAATGAAATCAGAGAATTTTTGAAAACACTTCAGAAAATGAGAGAGAATTTCAGCACAAAAACCAAGAAACCAAGCTCTTTTGAATGCCTTAAACTTTTGAATTTTTCTTATAATAATTAGGTGAACCAATCTCTCCCCAGACACCCCTGTTTATAGGAGAGGGCTAGGGTTAGAAGATAAAACATTTTTAAGGCTAATCAGAATGTATTAAACCCAAAACAGGTCATTTAAACTCACTTAAGTGAGAAAAAGACAAAAATAAACAGCTCAGAAAAAAATGCCCGTTACTGTTCAAACGGCTCTGTCGGTCGACCGGTCGGTCGACCGCAAGTTCAAATATATGACCGTTGCAGGCCAGCGGTCGACCGCCCGGTCGACCCATTTTAACCGAGAGCAGACTGAGCTACAGTCGGTCGACTGCACGGTCGACCGGCAGACATGCACACGGATACGTGCACCTGCCAGTTCCGCGGTCGACTGGGACGGTCGACCGGTCAAACCTGACATAGACTCAGTCGACTGGTCGGTCGACCGGAACAGGTTAAAAAATCAGTTTTTGGAAAGAATATAAAGGAGATTTTGATTTTGACAAAAATACTCTTGAACATAGATTAGTATAAAACATAAAGATATAAATGTAGACAAAATCTTGTATACAAAATATATTTGTATAAAATATTAGAAAACGTTTTGGAATAAACTTGTGCGCAAAAACGTGTGTGATAGAGCTTCAAACCTATCCACTATTCTTTAACAAACTATAAAACTAAAAATACAATGATTAAATACTTTTTGAGCAATCTTCAAGTCTTTGAGCCATCCAATGCTTTGCTAGTGCCTTCTCTTCTATGATCCTTCCTTGATTGTGCAATTTGCCTTCCTAGCTATGTGAAACTTAGAAGTTCTTGCAAAAGCTAAGCCAATGGTCTCCAAATATGGTACAAAACCTGAAACTTATCTTGAACAAATTCATTAGTACCAAATAGCTCTTATTTGGTTTGTCATCATCAAAACACAAAACAAGAGAGTGTAACCTCTTGGGCCAACATAAAGTTCCATGAAGTTGCTGAGTTGATGACATGCTCCTTGGTTGGCTCGTATGGTATTTCTCTTCAGGTGGAGTGATGGGAAGACATGTATGGTACATTCTGTTTGGATAGCTGAGCTGAAGTTGGAAGCTTACAATTGATATTGGAGTTTAGTGAGAGTTGCAGGTGGCAAAGAAAAAGTAATAAGTGGTGAAAATTAAATTGTAATACAAATTTCTTGTGAAAAGATTCTCGGTGTGAAATCAGTACAATTTTATTTGAACCATTCATTGCGAGTGTTGAAATGAATTGGTAATCCCGATGAGGAGCTAGTGCAAATTGTTACTTTATTCACTTTCTTTTTCATATCTTTTATGAAAATTCCAAAAAATTCAAAATTCAAAATCCTAACTTCTTTTATCTCCCTCTTAGTCACAAAAATCAAATCCCTCTACAACAACCACCTAAATAGCCAAAGATCTCAACAATCTCCTCTATAATAATCTCCGCAACAGCCAAAGATCTCTACAATTTCTCCACAACAACCTCCTCAATGGCAAAGATTTCAACAACCTCCTCCACAACAACCTCCTCAACAGTCAAAGATGTCAACAACCTCTCCAGCAATATCTCCAGTAACCACATCTGCAGCAACATGTCTAGCAAGATCAACAACAATAGCTTTAAATTCAGATCCAGTATCGAACACCACCACCTCATTGTATACTCAACGGGGTTGAGTTCTTCCCACCCGGCGAGAATGATGGGGACATCAAATCAGCTTTCTTTATTTTTTTAGTCTGAGTCTGTATTTTTTTATTTTATTTAGTAGTCCTTTGTTTGTTTTTAGTGTTGTATTTTAGTTTAGTCTCACATCCGATATGTGAAGAAAAATAAATAGTTGTAAGCCTATTTATAGGCCCCACTATTTTCAATAAAGATATACAAGAATTTTTTTAAAAAAAATATTTTGGGTTGTTTTTTTAGGGGCGTGCCGCCTAAGGCAGGGTATGAAACCCTAACTGTGAAATCATGATTGAGCGTGCGGTCTGAAGTGGCGTGAGATCAAAATCGAGGAGCGCTTGGTATGAAGCGACGTGAGATCCGAGAAGATGTAAGGCCTTTTCAATTATCTATTAGATAATTTTTGTTATTTCTTCAATCCCTCTGTTTTTTCAAACTCTACCGACCCTTTCTTTTGTTTCACATCAGAGGCGGCCACATCCCTCCAATCCACAATTATGCCTTGGAAGATACTCGTCTTACAACCCCACTACTAGAAACTCTCCTCTTTACTGAGCAAAAGACAGAACATAGAAAACTAGCTCATCATCATCATCAATCTAAACAATCTAAACCTTTTTACAATCTAAAATGTCTAAAAGGCCAGATGACAGACAGGGTGACCTTTGAATGGCAGGCACTCAAATTAAACAGCAGTCTAGTACTATCACAGGCCACACATATTTAGGACCCAAATGATACAAGCATAATGTAGGTACTTGCACCTGGAAGTGCATTGTTAATCAACTGCTTATTATTTTCTTACAGTAGCTATACCACTAATAAAATGCAGCTTCCTTCAAATCCCAACATATATCTGTTTGGTTGTCGTAATTGGCCGTAATTCGTAAGTTGTAATTGGTAAAGTCTTTTACATTTGTAAATGAGTTACATGCATGTAAGTTTTATGGTGTTTGGTTGGTAATATAAAGTTGTAAGTGGAAAAATGTATTGTACTTTACGGTGTTTGGTTGTCGTAATGTGTAAGTCGTAAGTGAAAAAATTGATCACAAAATTAACTATTTGGTGATTTAAAAAGTTTTAATATTGCAAATAAATATTAAAAATGTTAAATATTAAAAAAATTTAATATTAATATTAAAAAATAATACAAATTTGCATGACCACAAAATTAACTGTAACTGGGCTGTAAGTGAGTGATAATTGGGTTACAAGTGAGGGGTAATTGGGTTGTGTAAGTCTTTTACGAATTACGGTCCAAACAAACGCCGTAGTTGTAACTGGGTTGTAAGTCATTTACGAATTACGGACTTTTACGCGAAACAAACGGCCTAGCAGAACAATTGAGTTCATATAAGAATGGGAATTTAGGGGGGAAGAAATCAGATCAAATTGAGAAACTCACCATGCTGGCAATAGCTTGCGTAAACAGAATTGTGAACCACGCCATATTGGTCCAGTTCGTAGTCTCGCACCTTCATCTCAACTTCAAAGAATTTAGCTTCCCTTCTCAAGAAAACAAACAAGAGATCGGAATCGTCAACCTTGAATTTGATATAATGATGAAAAAGGTCTCATTTGATCTGATGAAAGAGGGGAAAATTTGTTTTTTTTTTTTTTTTGAAAGAACCTGACGCCTCGGCTAGAGTCTGATGACGATGAAGACGACGCTTCTCTGGAGCTCGTTGCATCAGTCGCCAGCCGGCGCCACCGCCTGCAGACGGTTCTGCCACCGGCAAGACTATGAAGGGAACGCATCTTGACGGCTGTCGCCGGACAATTGGCGACGGCTGGCCTCCCCGGTCGACCGGCACGTGCCGGTGAGAAGGCAGCTTGGGCTTGCAATTGCAGGTGCATCTCCGATGCCGAGCAGCGGCGACGAGGGCGGGAGCTACGGTCTAAAAAACGTAACCGTACTTTTCTTTTCTTTTTTTTTGGCTGAATTATGCTTCCTCTTTATAGCGGATATTTGCATAGAATTATCTATGCGTCCGACTCGATCCACCGTTGAAATGGGAAGGGGAGATGCCCGCATTAAAGTTTGTACGGGGACGTTGGTGAGTCGTTGGGAGATTTGACGTCACATATAACAGAAACATTGTCGGCTGGACAAGTAAACGGTTGGGTTTATTGGGTCCACATGAGCTGGGCGCAGCTGAGACCGTTGGATTGAATATAACTGGCTCATTATTCGCAACATACTGACTATTGATAGTTCTCTCGAGTCCATCCTTGATTTGAAAAGCTCATAACAAACTTAGTAGAAAACACCCTTGAGCAATTTAAAATTTCAAACATGTTTATCTTTCTAAATATCAATTATGGCTATAATCAAACAAAATTACATTATAAAAGCAGAAATGGTGTCATTCAATGTAAATGTTAACATGATCTTTTGTCTGAATATCAATGTGACAACAAACCATTTTCACATAATTTCTTTAAACCTTTTTTGAACATACCAGAAAAAGATCTAAACCCATCTCCAAAACATCCTGTTATTTTTTTGCTTAAAAAAAACATCAATCATATTGACATTTCGTGTATGTAACCAAGAATTATGCCATCATACATCAATATTTAGTGCAAGATAACCAAGACTTGTGCTACTCAGATGAATGGAAAAAAATGAAAAAAAAAAAAAAAATGAGCAGATACTGTTATCAATAACGGGGGTAAAAGCAAACCGGCCAAATCCAGTAGAGATTGCAACATCCATCATCTCAGATTTCCTTGAGAACTGCTGTAACTGGAAAACATTGTTATTTTATTACCCAAACAAAAAAAATCATATCTATTGGTATTGGTACAAACATTTTATCAATACAACTGACTGTACTGTCTGGCAGCCCTCACACCCAATCTCAACTATCTTCCTCACTATCATATTCAGTCAAATTATTTCATTTACAAAAGCCAGAGAACAGGATCAACCTGATTACAATACCAAATCACTGACCTCTTGCCATCAGGCAATGACAATCACCTTGATTTACAATCCCAAGTCACACATCTAGCCGAAGAAAATAACGCTGCGAACATTTCTGTGGTGTCCAAGAAACATTCTTCTGCCTTCATGTGTTTTAACTCTGAACTCCTACAATTGAAACATTAGATTAGATTAGTACAATCACCAAAGTCACAGAATGAATCATGAGGATGTTATGTGCAAGCTTCTCATCCTTCTTCCCCAGCGCATACAATGGCCACCTCGCTGGGCTTCCGAGTTGATTTGCTCAGCTGAAACACAGGGTGGTGGCGGAGCTTCCTGATTCCCTCCCGAAAGCTGAATCTATCCAACAAGCTTTCTGCATCCCCACTGCCGAATCCACTTTCAGGTCTGTCTCTAAGAGCATCTAGATCACACTTTACTGGCGAGCTTCTCCCAGAAATGAACTCTGAGTCCTCGAGTGCACTCTTCTTCTCAAAGCTGAGAAAACTCGCTCCGGGATCACAGTCCAGAGCATGTCCATTGCCAAATAGGAACTCGCTGAAGGAAGCCCTGTCAAAGGTAGACAAGTCTAGTGCCTCGTCTCTCACACCCCCACCAGTTTTTTCTGCAACTTCTGAGATATGGGGTCCTTCATTATCTGTTGGAGATTCAGAGCAGGAGTGCAACACCATGAATTCTGCAGTTGCCTCCTCCCTTTCTCGGAGGGTTTTCGTAATTAATGTCTTGAGGAAGTTCATCACCTGAACGGCATGGATCAATGCAGTCAATGGATCTGCCATCTGGATCACGATAGACATGCACATCAGTTAGTTTGTCAACTTTTTTCTTGTTTAATACAAGTAAGATATGGCATCGCTCTCTAACCTGAGTCATGTTAGGTGCAAAAACCATAGCAATGTTTCGAGCATTCATCTTGTTGTAACGTTCATGTTCCACAACATCTGCCATCAGATTAATGGCCCAGTCAAGCAATGCTGCATCAGTCGGTGGAAGCAACCGTACAAGCTGAGAGCACTCTTTTTCGGTGTTACAGTGCAAAACCTGATCTGGTGCAAGTGAGTCCAACACGCCAGTGGGGAGTTCTCGAAACCATGCCTATGGAATTAAAGAGTGAATATAAAGAGATCTTAGGTAATAAGTGTCATGTTGAAAATAAATTGCAACCCAAATAAGTCAACACACACACAGAGAGAGAAGAATCCTCAACGATGATAAGAAAAACATAATAAGTTTCAAGTTCAACTGTAGGCACTGTTGGGAACAAATTTCTAAACTGCAAGCTCAATTATCACTAACTAAATGGCCTACTGGGCTTTCTAACAGAGTGAATTCTTCTATCACAAGTGTTAAAGTAATTAACTATAAGTTCAATTCCTTTATTAGTTTTGAATCCCTAATTAAAGACAGAACCTTAAATCAAATCCTAAAACCAGTCGGAATTTGTTTCCGAGCACATTTTGCCTAAGACTTTCAAAAAGTTTTGTTCTCACGTACCTTTAATGAAGCACAAATATAACAATGTAAAAACAACGTTTTGCATTCCATAAAGTTTGCAGGGATTTTCTTCAACAGTTCCTAAGCTGACTACCTAACTTGACCTCCTTTATAAAGAGTTGTGACGGTCTAAGAAAGAAAAGGAATAAGCACTCCATATGGCGAGTGATGAATCATAGAATGAAATCCAGTAGCAGGGTAATTTAGTTAAGACTAAGAAAGAAACAATTGTTTTGAAAAGTCATTTTGGTATCATGCCAGAG
Source organism: Agave tequilana (assembly GCA_038442645.1). Lineage (NCBI taxonomy): Eukaryota > Viridiplantae > Streptophyta > Magnoliopsida > Asparagales > Asparagaceae > Agave > Agave tequilana. Next base: position 63,332 of record JAVJIF010013472.1, read on the forward strand.
AAGTCTATAGCCAAAACTATTCACTTGAGAGACAATTGAAGGAATGATGTAGTGAGAAGAGAAGGCGTTTAGACTGTTTCTTATTAACTTAAGATTTTACGAACAGATTATGACAGTTACTCGGAAGTTATGTGCTTGGTTTGAAGAGAGAAAAAAATGTCTATGAGTTATATTGATGTGATCAAGGATGTGTACTTTAGAACAATTAGAGAGAAATGAATCCATCTCATAACCACATACTTACATCAAAAATCAACTTTAAGTCATTACAGCTTTGTATCAATGATAAACTAGTCATGGTTTAAAATATACGTAGGCACCAGCTAATTGTTTTTAACATGGTTAAAAATCTCGGTATCAGTATCAACTATATGTTTCTAATAACATAATCGACATATTGACCATTTTGCCTGTGTCGGCTCATCATATCGGCAATATCGGTATCTTCTTGATCATATTAGATCGTATCGACAATATTGGGATCAGGCATAAACATTGATATCAGGCGATATTTTCAGTTCTTGATTTTTAGTATTAATATCATCAATAACAGCCAACAAAATTGATCAAAACTATAGGGCTATTATCGCATCAAGTACCTCAAAAATCAATATGACATTATATTAGAATTGACCTCATCTCGGCAATATCGGTATCTTCTCGGTCATATTAGATCGTATCGACAATATTGGCATCAGGAATAAATATTGGTATCATGCGATATTTCAGTTCTTGATTTTTAGTATATATATCGTCAATAATGGCCAACAACATCAATCAAAATTACTACCTTAAAAACTAATACGATACTATAACAGAATTGACCGATATTTTTCTTTTTCTTTTTGGAGCAAAGGTCATAGACCGGTCTTGAATCTAAGAACTCTTATTTCCCAACCCAACTCCTATACCACTGAGTCAGGTCTCCATCGCAAATTGACCAATATTTGAAACCATGAAACTAGTCTTCCAATTGGTGCAATAATGCACGGGCTTAAAAAGATTAATTTAGTGGCATTAAGTTCTAAATAGTCTTATATTTAAGTTCCAACTATGATTTTCACACAAAAAAAAGATATTAATTAGCTTAAAAAGTTAAAACATATTAAACACAACTGATTAAATTTAATTCAAATGATAATTATTTTAAGTTGGACGCTGTCATAAGAAATTTCCAAAATAGGTCTCATAATTGATTGATTTATTTCCCTCACACTTTTTACTCCATGATTTTGATGCTACCTCAACATTGTTAATTGTTGGCATGCCACCCCTATCATTGCTGATATTACTATCAACTAGATTCTAGGCATGTGCTACGCATGTGTAACAAATATAGAATTGGTGTAAAATAAAATCTATTAAGAGTATTTTTTTTTAAAAAAAATATAGGCTTTATGCTCTAATTGTAAAGAATCCTAATCTTGGATGGGAATGAAAGAAACCTTTCATCTTCTTCTTTGGGATAAGATCAAATTAACTCTCTAATATATGTTGTTTTTTTATTTGAAAATTCTTTTTGAAATAGGAATCCTTAATAATTTTTGTTCTTTATTTATTATGGGTATTGAAACATTTTTTTAATGCACTTTCTGTTCAACATAGGGATGAGAGAGATGAATGCAGAGGAAAATCTTAGGCATGCAATCATGAAGAGAGAGATAATTATCTTGATTTTTCTATATAATAAATATTATTTTTTTATTTTAAAATTTTCTTTTGAGATAAGAATATAGATGTACGGCTAGATTTTAAGGTATGTTAAAGGCTTATAAATGGATGGATAGATTTGGTTTGGACATGACACGAACATGAGTTACTGTCAAATTAGAACTCTAATCAAAAGGGTTGTGATTATAATAGTAAAGATGTTATTATCATAACCAGTGCCCCCTTCAATAATCTACTACCAACATCATTAGCAATCCCGTAACCATTGTGGTCATGACCACTTATGTCTTCACTCTCAACACCGCTCCTCTTCATTCTTGTAACCAAATAGTAGTGAGAGACACAATGGAAAAAGTAAAAATGATACCAACAACAGGATCATATTTCATGATGAAAAAACCTCACTTGCTAAATTTTACCAAAATCGCGATTACGAGGCCAATGGCAAAGATATGGAAATAGAAAATTTGATTAGGATAAAGTTAGAACCAAGAACTCGTGAAAGGTGTTAAGTTATTAGTATTTGGGTTACTGGGTTATTACCCGTATTTACCCATATACCCTCATTATCTTCTATATATATATATATATATATATATATATATATATATATATATATATATATATATATATATATATATATATTGTAACTCTCATTTATCATAACACTATCTACTTTTACGGTTTTATCTTTTTCTGCATGGTATCAGAGCAAGGTTACCCCTAACCCTAAAATCAACCACTTTCTTTCAAAATTCTCCTCAAACACCTCCATCAAGTGCTGCCACCCTCCCTCCCAACTCTACGAGTGCCGCCACCCCTCCCTACCACCTCCATCAAGTGCCGCCTCCCTCCCTACCACCTCCTCTAGTGTCGCATCCCTCCCTCCCACCTCTTCTAGTGCCGCCACCCCTCCAAGGTACCTTCAGAAGGAGTTGCCCTACCTCCAAGGTGCCGCCACCTCCTTAATCATCTCCAATGGTGCCACTACTCTAAAAATAAGATTTTTACTTCAGATATGGTCTTCTTGATGCTCTATGAGACTTCTTTGGTGAGATCTGCTGTCTACTGCTTAAAAATCAGATTTTTATCTCTGAACTGGCTATTTAGATGCTCTACAAGATTTCTTTGGTGAAATATGCTCTGTCTACTGCTTAAAAATCAGATTTTTACACCTGATCTGGTTTTCTTAAAGTTGTCTATGCTACTATCTGGAAAATAAGTTACTTGTTTTTCTTCATTACTGGTTGTTTACTACTGCTGGCTATCTTTTGGTAACTTCTCTGGCTAGGTATTATGTTTGAGACTACGAGTTCATCCTCCACTATGACTCCCTCTTCGATAGTTGAAACTTCTGTCCCAAGACGATGTTGGGGACAACAGTGAAGTTGAATGGCTCCACTACCTATTATGAGTGCAGGCGTTCCGCATATTCATTGGCGCTCAGAACAAATTGGCTCACCTCCTACATCCTCCATCTGCTGATACAGATCCAATGTATGTGACTTGGCTTACTGGAGATTATTTTGTGATGACATGCCTTCTCAACAGTCTAGAGGAGAAGATTAGTTGTAGTGTCATGTTCCTGACTACTACTAAGAACATGTGAGAAACACTGAAGGTGATGTATGGCAATTAGAATAATCTCTCGAGGGTGTTCGAGATTTATGAGCGCCTGTTTGAGCTCATATAGGGAGATAGATCTGTTCCTGAGTTCTATGGCAAACTCAAAGGTCTGATTGATGAGTTAGAGATGCATCAGTCGTTTGTTACTGATGCGGCGAGACTGAGGGGGTATCGCTAGGACTCGCAGTGTCAAAATTTCTATATGGCTTGAGCTCTACACTACAATCCCAGGTGCGGGGTCAGATTTTGAGATGAGATAGTATTCCTACGTTGACTGCCACCTTCTCGAGAGTTATGCTATATCTACTGAAGTTGATATTTCCTCTGCACCATCCATTGAGTAGTCTGTCATGATTTCTAGACGTGACAGAAGTCGTGCTCGTGGCCACGATTTTGGAGGACGAGAACGTGGATTTGTTGGAGGTGGACGTGGCTCATATGGAGGCAAACAGAGTTCCTTTGAGAAAGGACTGGCAATGTAGGCACGGTAGCCGCAATAATCACATCTCCGAGAAGTGCTGGGAGAAATTTGATCGAGCTGAGTGGACACAGCTATCTGAGTCTGATTCTACTGCTCCGCTAGCACTCCTCAGGACTATTTATCCGCTTCCTCCACTCTTCCTATATCTTTCACTGTTGTACTGACACATAAGGAATATAATCGACTTCGACAGCTAGAGTTCTCTCAGAACAATTTTTCAGCAACTCATGCATCTGCTTCAGGTATGCACGCCTATACTGTCTCTCCTCAAAAGCCCTGAATATTAGACTCTGAAGCCTCATACCACATGACAGGTATTACACAAAAGTTTATTTCTTTAAATATGCTCATTGCTCAGCCCTCTGTTAAAATTACTGATGGTACTCATTCACCTGTACTAGGCGATGGGATAGTTCAGGCTACTCTCTCTTTGACCCTTACTGATGCCCTTTATGTTCCATGATTTCCTGTTAGTCTCCTATCTATCAGTCAGCTTACTAAACAAAATAATTGTAAAATAACATTTTTCCCTTCTCATTGTGTGTTTCAGGACATTTCGACTGGGAAGAGGATTGGTCGGGGCATGAGCGAGGAGGCATATACTATTTGGACGATCAAGTAACCCCTGCAGGTCAGCCTGATCCGTTTTTACTGTAGCGCTAGCGCTTGGGTCATCCTTCGGTACAAAAAATGCGGTCTATTATTCATGTTGAGTCCTCTATCTCTTCTTTAGATTGTAAGTCTTGTGAGTTAGGTAAGCATCATCTTACTACCTTTCAGAGTCGAGTCAACAGTCGTAGTAGTTCTTCTTTTGAGTTGTCCACTCTGATATTTGGGGTCCTAGTCGTGTGCCCTCTATAAAGGTTTTAAATATTTTCTACTCTTTGTTGATGACTTCTCTCGCATGACTTGATTGTATCTCCTAAAAGAGAGGTCAGAAGTGTCCAGTGTAATTGGTCTTTCTTCAATGAAATAAAAAATCAATTTTCTACTTCCATTCGTGTGCTTCGTACGTAGTGTTTTAAATATCGGCCGACATTTCCGAAATGTCGGCCGACATTTCGTTTTCAAGCCCTCACCGCCACGACATTCCCAACCCGCATTTGAAATGGCGTTTTAGAAAATGTCGGCCGACATTTCGGAAAAAATCCGATATGTCGGCCGACATTTTCCCGAAATGTCGGCCGACGTTTTGAGAAAAATCCAATATGTTGATTGGTCTTGAAAGTTAGAGCAATTGAGAAATTTTAACAACGGATTAGTGAATATATGCAAAATATTTAAATTAATTATACATATCCTAAACATATTTATATAGCTTTGCATAAGTTGTGTATGTATTACCTTGATAAGAATTTTTAAATTATATTATTTAAGACATCTAGGATATATATTTGTTATCCGTCATAACGTCCGAAATTTACTAAATGGCCCCGAAATATCTCCGAAATCTGAAATCCGACATCCGATTATGACTCTGACATTTCCCTGATATCCGACATTTAAAACATTGTTCGTACTGACAATGCATCAGAGTATGTAAAAAAAGATGTATCTAGTTTTTGTTTTAATAATGAAATTATTCATCAGACTTCTTATTCTCATACATCCCAACAAAATAGAGTTGCTGAAAGAAACATAGACAAATTCTAGATGTTGCTAGAATCTTAATGATCCATATGAGTGTTCCTAAATATTTATTGTCTGATGATGTGTTAAGTGGTTGTTATATAATTAATAAGAATGCCTTCTTCTGTTCTCAATAAAAGTTCTCCATTTTCTTGTCTCTATACTAACAAAAACTCTTTCTCCATTTCTCCGTGTTGTTGGATGTACTTTTTTTTATTCAAGACTTGTCTCCTAAGCTAGATAAGCTATCTCCTAGATCTATAAAGTGTGTCTCCATTGGGTATTCTAGAATACAAATAGGATACCGGTGATATAATCCCTCCACCAGAAAGTATTTGGTGTCTGCGGATGTCAAATTCTTTGAGTCTGTTCCATATTTCTCTACACAGGTTTCTGTCACCATATCTGAGACTGATTCTCTTTCACTATCTGTGTCATTGCCTACACCTACTTCTACTATTTCTTCACCAGTACCGCCAGCAGAAACTACAGTCCACCTGCATCAAAGCCAGTTCGAGATTTCAGATACGTCTACACTCATCGCCCAAAGGTTCCTGCCTCTGAACTAATTCCGGCTAATTCTTCTCCGGTGGACAGTCCTCCTCCATCATCAGCTTCTCCCTCTGATCTTGATATTCCTATTGCCCTTCGAAAAGGTAAACGATCTTACACTGATCACCTTATTTTTAATTTCGTCTCTTATGGTCCCCAAAACCCCACTTTTCGCTAGTTTGCTCTGTTTGTCTTTTGAGTCTATACCCAAGTCTTATACAGAGGCTTTATTGGTACCTGCCTGGAAACAGGCTATGGATGAGGAGATGGAAGCTCTTACTTTTAGAGAAACTTGGGAGTTGATTTCAACACCAACAGATGTGGTGGTTGTTAGTTGTCGCTGGGTCTTTAATTTAAAGTACCGCCCGGATGGATCTGTGAATAGATATAAGGCCAGGCTCGTGGCCAAGGGTTATACTCAAACATATGGCATCGACTATTTTGAGACATTCTCGCCAGTTACTAAGATGAACTCCATCAGGATTCTGTTCTCTATTGTTGTTAACTTGTCATGACCATTGTTTCAAATGGATTCAAGAACGCCTTCTTATATGGGGATCTTCAGGAGGAAGTTTATATGGAGCAACCTCCAAGTTATGTTGCTCAAGGGGAGTCTAAAGTCTGTCGTCTAAATAAAGCTATATATGGACTCAAACAGAGTCCAAGGGCGGGTTTGAGAAGTTCAGTCTTACCATTTCCGGTATTGGCTTTCGCTGATGTCATTCAGATCACTATGTCTTCGTTCGGCGCACAAGGTCTGGCATTATAGTTCTGATTATTTATCTTGATGACATTTTGCTGACTGATGCTGACTGATAATGACTCAGCTAGAATAGTGGAGACTAAGATGTATCTCAGGCGTCAGTTTGTGACCAAGGACATGGGACGGCCAAAATATTTTCTGAGAATTGAAGTTGCACATCAAAAATACAATGTACTTCTTTCTCAGCGAAGGCATGCTCTAGACCTTTTGGAGAAAACAGAATTTTGGGATGCAAGCAAGCAAATACACCAATGAAAGCCAATGTGAATTTATGATTTGATGACAGTCACACCCTTGATGACCCAGGGAGATATAGAATATTGATTAGGAAGCCGATCTATCTTACGGTGACTAGGCCATATATAACTTTTGTTGTAGGAGTTCTGAGTAGATTCATGCATTAACCCAGAGAGACTCATTGGTCAGCTGCAATGAGGGCTCTAGGTTACATCAAGAGTTGTCCAGGAAAAAGATTAGTGTATAGAAAACATGGACATGTACATATTTTTGGATACTCTGATTCAGGATATGCTGGTGATCGAGGGGATAGAAAATCTACTATTGGCTATTGCACTTTTGTTGGAGAAAATCTAGTGACTTGAAGGAGTAAGAAGTAAGATGTTGTGTCTCGCTCAAGTGCTGAAACTGAATATAGAACTATGGCTCATACAACATGCGAGATGGTGTAATTAAAAAATTTACTGATGGAGCTTGGTTTTAGACAGCCTGGACCAATGCCTATGCATTGTGATAATCAGTATGCCATCTATATGACCCAGAATCCAGTGTTTCATGAAAGAACCAAACATATTGAGATTGACTGTCACTTTGTCAGAGATGCTTTGACCAAGAAGATGGTTATGTTTCAGTTCACACCATCATCAGAGCAATTAGCTGATTTACTTACCAAAGCTGCCTCATCTCATGTGTATTCTAATCTTTGTAACAAGCTGGGCATATTGGATATCTATGCTCCAGCTTGAGGGAGAGTGTTAAATTAAGTTATTAGTATTTCCGGTTATTGAGTTATTGGGTTATTACCCATATTTACCCATGTAACCTCTTTGTCGTCTATATATATTATGTAACTCTCTTTTATCATAATACAATCTACTTTTAGGGTTTTATCTTTCTCTACAAAAGGTATGGGCATAAATTATAGAATTAGTGTAAGATAACCTTAACTAACTAAAAATAGTTAATTAACACTTATATTATTATTTAATATATTGGGTTGAAAGGAGCATTGCATGTTATTCTAAAAATATATTAACATATTGCTATTCGGGCTTGGGTCAACAATAAATTATTAGGATTAGATTATGGGAGGTCTAGGTTCAGGATCGGGCTACGCTTTTTGTTCAATAGAGAAAACAATAGTAGATAGTGGCGAAAATCTCTGTATGGTGATCCCAACAATCAAGCGGCGCGATCTGGGCGGTTACAAGGAGATCATAACATGTGAATCATGCAGTTATATGGATCCAAAATATCCGCACCCATGAAGACAATTCAAACGGGTATAAATACATCTCCTTCTCCATCGAGAAAGGGGTTCATTTCTGGTTACCTCAAATCCTAAGGGTTGGCTTCTGATTATTGCTAAAAACCCTAGAAATTGTAATCGCAAGATCCCTCTACAGAGTTCATTATAATCTTCAGACATTATAGTGAATTCTCCCTCTCCTGTAGTTTTCCTCTTTCCGATTTTTTACGTAAATTCCTTGTTGTTTGCAATTGCTTTTCTCTATTTATTCACTTACAAATTCTACTTGCTTACAACTCGTGGTGTGGAGAAATTTTCTGAGAGTTTTTCTTTATATTTTAATGCTTTCATTGAGATCTTGAATGCACACTCAAGATCTCCTCTCTTTCCCAAACCCTTCCTCAAAAAGCCTCTCCAAATAGAAATAGCCCCACAGAGGAAGAGTGCATCCCAAGCCGCCACCGCCACCTTTTCAAGAGGCAAGTCGACGGTTGCTGGGGCCGCGGAGCCTATCGACACTCATCCACCCCACCTCAAGGTTCACATCAAGGATGCCGAGGGAGATCACTCTTTCCGGCTATTGCACCGGAGGCAGGAACCAATAGGCACGAAACCCAGCTCTCCGCCAAAGGGCAACTCCTCCAAATGCTCGCCAGCCTCCAAAGACAATTAGACGAGTAACGGACGAAGGCAGCTCGTGAACGCGAGAAGGCTGCTCTAGAGAGAGACGCGGTCGTCCGCGTCTAAAATCAACTCGCCACTTAGATTAAAATCCTTCGGAAGTCTCAGTCCACAAGAAATGAAGGGGCAGAGGGGTGTCGGGCTCCCTCGTCACCACCTCTCACCGCGAAGACACCCACACCGAGAACAATCAGAGGCGCGCCAGATCTAACCTCTCAAGTGATGACGAGTACTCCGAGAATTCTGGCCCCCACAAGGCTCCGAAGGTCCCTCGCATCAAGGACGTTGAGGAGATTGTGCGGAAGCGGATCGAGGAAGCAAGTCAACAAATTCAGAAGGTGGAGTTTTGCAACCTGAGAAACTCTGACTCACCACTCTCGGAGGAAATCACTTCTTATCACTTCTCCAAAAGTTTCGTGATGCCAAGCTTCGAGTACTACGCTAGGGCAACCGATCCTATCCAGCACCTCTGACAGTACCAAGACAAGATGGCGGTCCACTCTCACGATGACCTCCTCCCGAGTCGCGTGTTCCCATCTAATCTCAAAGGCGCTGCCTACGACTGGTTCTACTCTCTTCGAGGCACTCACTCCGGAACTTCGAAGAAGTGAAATAGATTTTCTATCACCATACGCTTCCCAACAGGAGCTCAAAAAGAACAGCAATCACCTCCTCACGATCAAGATGAAGCTTGGAGAAAGCCTCAAACACTATGTCAGTTATTTTCAAAGCCAGATGGCCTTCGTGTATAATTGCAATGATGACGTGATTGTCGCTGTGTTCATAAGTAGGTTGCAAATCTCCCACTCTTTTTACAAACACTTGGTGAAGTATGAAGTAATCAAGATGAGAGACATTGCCTCTCGGGCCCAAAAGTACATCCATATTGAGGATACGACCCAGAGCACAGCCGATCGCCCTACCAGAAGGGAGGATAAGGGCGAGAAGCTGAAGCCACAATCTGCCTTCCAAAGAAAAATCAGAATCGAGATTCCGACACCATCAACAAACAGCCCCCACGAAACCGTGCTAAGGCCTACAGAGAGGAAGCTAACTTCACTCTGTTCAAAATCTTCGTGGACCATGTCTTCAACGCCATCAAGGATGAAGACTGGGTGAGGCACCTGAGGCCACTCCCACCTAACCCGAAGAGGCTAGGAGCCGGAGAATAGTGCTCTTTCCATGGCGGAATGGGACACCGTACCGTTGATTGCCGCTCTCTCCGGAGACAGCTCCAATAGCTGAAAAACAGAAGGTATCTCAAGGAGTTTATTCTCAACCCCGGACAGCTCTCAGAGACCAGAGTACAGAAGGGGTGAATCAGACTCCGCGTCAAGAGAGTCAGGTCAACCAAGCTCTCATCCAATATCAGAAAGTAATCATCATCTTCGGCACTTTCCCTATAGAAGGCAATACACCTTAGTCGATTAAGATGGGAAGATGCTCGGAAAGCAATAGAATTTTTTCATTTGAAACAATATTGTATGATCCTATTACATTCAAAGAAAAAGTTTGCAGTTGTGCACCATCTTTCCCTACGATCTCGAAAATGCTTCGAACAGCCTATATCGGGTCCTCACTCTGACTGCTAGACCTACACGGACTCACTCCTGAATGACGTAAGCGTTCCTGATGGTCGCTCCAACAGTCTATATCGGGTCCTCACCCTGACTGCTCAGACCTATATGGAGTACTCCTGAATGACGAAAGCGCCTCTAACGGTCGCTCAATGGCCTATATCGGGTCCTCACCCTGACGGCTAAACCTACACGGAGTCACTCCTGAATGACGGAATCGCTCCTGATGGTTGCTCTGCAACCTATATCGGGTTCTCACCCTGACGGCTCATACTTATACGGAGTCACTCCTAAATGACGGAAGCGCTTGTGACGGTCACTCCGACAGCTTATATCTGGTCCTCACCCTGACGACTCAGACCTATACGGAGTCACTCAATGACGGAAGCACTCCTGATGGTCGCTCGAACAGCCTACATCGGGTCCTCACCCTGACAGCTAGACCTACATGGAGTCACTCCTGAATGACGAAAGCGCTCCTGATGTCGTTCCAACAGCCTAGATCAGGTTCACCCTGACGGCAAAGGCCTGCATAGAGGCTCTCCTAAAAGACGGAAGCGCTCCTGACGGTCACTCAAACAGCTTATATTGGGTCCTCACCCTGACGGCTAGACCTATACAGAGGCTCTCTTGAAATACGAAAACACTCATGACGGTCACTTCAACAGCCTATAGCGGGTCCTCACCTTGACGGCTCAGACTTATACGGAGTCACTCCTCGATGACAGAAATGCTCCTAGTGGTCACTCATACAACCTATATCGAGTTCTCACCCTGATGGCTAGACCTATACGGAGGCTCTCCTAAAAGACAAAAGCGCTCCTAACAGTACGATTCAAAGACTCGGCCGAGTCGGAGACGAGTCGGCCGAGTCGGAGCCGAGTCGGAGACGAGTCGGCCGTGTTGTATCCGTCTCGACCCGCTCCGAGACGAGTCCGAGTCACGAGTCGGACGACTCAACTCAGAGGAGACCAACTCGGCCGAGAATCGGAGTTGACTCGGTTGACTCGGCATTATGATGATGATTTTGTGCTTCATCGCAATTCAATATGAAAATAACTACATTAGCATGTATTTATGAATGTAGTTTGTGCAATTTACTATATTGTTCATGTATTTTAATATGCTTATACCGACGACACGTGTATTTATGCTTTCGTTTTATTTTTAGTGTGCTAGGTGATATATTTTGAACATGTGATGTATGAATGTGGATGTCTACATTTTTTTTTAAGATTTATCATGATTTTTTCAGAATTTTTTGAGCTTTCTATGTAGCGTTTTGCGCGTATCGCCCGATACCGATCCGAGTCCCCGAGACTGATCCGTCTTAGTGCCCGCCGAGTCGGCGGCCAACCGCGACTGTGAACCATGCCTGACGGTCACTCAAACAGCCTATATCGGGTTCTCATCCTAACGGCTAGACCTACACGGGGCTCTCCTGAAAGACGAAAGCGCTCTTGACAATCACTCATACAGCCTATATCGGGTCCTCACCCTGATGGCTAGATCTACACGAAGGCTCTCCTAAAAGACGAAAGCGCTCCTGACGGTCACTCAAACAGCCTATATTGGGTTCTCATCCTGATGTCTAAACCTACACGGAGGCTCTCCTCAAAAACGGAAAAGCTCCTGACGGTCACTCATACAGCCTATATTGGGTCCTCACCCTGACGGCTAGACCTACACGGAGGCTTTTCTGAAAGATGGAAACGCTCCTGATGGTCACTCTGAAAGCTTATCTTGGGTCCTCACCCTGACAGCTAAGGCCTACATGGAGGCTCTTGAAAAACGAAAGCGCTATTGACGGTGTTTCATACAGCCTATATTGAGTCCTCACCCTGACGGTTAAATCTACACGGAGGCTCTCCTGAAAGACGGATGCGCTCCTGACGATCACTCCGACAACCTATATCGGGTTCTCACACTGACGGCCATTGTTTTAAATATCAGCCGATATATTGGTATATCGGCCGATATACCGGTATTTTATCCAAAACGATACGATAAGTGCAAAATTTTACCGGATATCGTTTTGGACTGATATGGGCCGATATATCGCCATGTGGCTGATATATAAGCCGATATTCGAGATGAAATATCCGATATATCGGCCGATATAATTATTTGGATAATTATTTTTTTTACTTGAGAGATTGTTTTATTTTATTCTATGTTTATTGTGGTATTTCAATAATGTTTTTATATGATGTTTGGATAATAACTTATTTCTTTTAATAATGTCGATATCAACCGGTATTTAGTACCATATCGCGATATATCACACGGTATCCGATATCCATTGTATAATTTTTGCCGACCGGTATATCGCCGATATCCGATATTTAAAACACTGCTGACAGTTAACTCCTACAACCTACATAATACAACAGGGGCAAGCTTCAACGACTATCAACTCCGCTTCCTAACTCTCACTACCTCTGGTCGAGCACAATCAAACAAATGCAACAAGCCACACAAGCACGCAGAAAAGGCAAGAGTCAAAATTAAAGGTCATAATGTGTTTATTACAAATGCATTGTTACAAAAGTACAAGTTGGCGCCAACAAGCTGGCTGCTATCTCTGCCTATCACTCAGTCCAGACCCGGTGCAGCCCGAAAAGCGATGCCTACTCAACTCGAAGCGCAGACCTTAGCCTCTTAAAAGGATTCGTAGTAGCGATCACTTAATTGCACCACTTTCGCTTGCAGATCCGCAACCTCATGCTCGCGACATTGTAAGCTCTGCTCAATTGCTGAACCTTCCCTCTGAGCTCGATCGTTTCTTCAACCCGTGACAGGAGCGAATCGATCATTGACTGTCTCTCAAGAATGATATCGCGCAAGCCTAAGGCATCCTCTATCGCCTTCTTCAGCGCCTCCAACTTTTTCGGAAGGGGCTCAGACAATTCGAGTTTTTCTTTCCTGGCTCCTTCATATCCTCTGACAGCTCGAGTTTCTCTTTCTTTAGCTCCTTCAGTTGACGGGCCTGCTCTGACCACTTATTCATCCATTTGGACAGCTAGTCCCGGAGGTAGCTCGCCTTTGACCGATGGCAATTCATCTCACGGTCCAGCTGATAGATAAGACAATCATGCAGCGTAAGTTCCATGCGGAGAGGCAGACCGAGCATTGATCGGAAGCGGCTCCTCGCTAGTCTTTCGCGTTGAGCGCGTAAGTAGTCAAGCATAGATCCGGGCTCCTCCCCGAGACCTAGTTTAGGACCTTCCTCCGAGTCTTCGAAGTCGTCGAAGTCAGAGTTATCCGAGTTCACCACTGGCTCTTCAACAAGTCTAATACCCATGGATCTACTTCTCACTCGACTTTCAAAACCCAGAGCCCCACATTCGTCAGCACCCCGGTGGGTCCAACTAAGCCTGGGGAGATTCCTCGGGAGGCGGGAGTCATACCTTCCACAGACTCATCGAGGTACAACAAACAATAAAATGCCAAAATAAAAAGACAATTCAAAGTTTGAGAAATCCAAACATTGAGCAAAATTTCTATCCATTAATAATAAGAAGATTACAAAATACAATCAGAGAAATTGCAACTCACTCAAACACTCATAATATCTGGGTGAGGTACCTCAGCAGCTCCAGAAGCAGGATCCACCTCGGAGTCCCGCCAGGCCTCAACAAACTGGCCCTCAGCAGGCGCTGCACTGGCCAGAGGATCCTGAGAAGCCCCACCCACTGTAACCGTGGCGGAGACATCGGGCATTAAAAGAGCATGAGAGGCCAAGACTTCCATTGTCCCTTGGTCGATGCAGAGGCTCCCAGTCCCGAAAGGGTACCTCGATGGTTTGTCGTGCGCCCCATCGTTGTACTCGTCTTGGTACTTCATAGCTTGAAGACCATGACCTCCTTCTGCAGCCTCGCAACGTCCCCATCCGCTTGCTTCTCGGCCTCTGCCTTATCAGCAAGTGCCTGCTCTAACTCGCGCAGAAGGCCATCCTTCTCGCTCCGAAAGACGCTCCTCTCACGATCGAGCTCAGCCTTAACGCTTTCGGCCAGCCGATTTGCAGCCTCCAACCCTTGGGAAGCCGCCTGGAGCTCAGAGTCTCTCTTCTCCAGCTCTGAGCTTTTATTCCCCATCTCCTCCCGAGCCTGGGATAGTTCCTGCCGGAGCTCCAACTACATCGCCTGGAGCTCCTTCCGGAGCCGATTCAATTCGCCCGCCCGGCTTCATTGGGCCACCAGTTCGCGGTCCAAGTCAGCCTGGAGCTTAACGAGATTCTCATCCGCCTATCTCTTCTCGGCGAACAAGTCATCGACTCTTCTCAGCAAGTCAACATTAGCCCTCTTCTTCTCCTTCAGGGCGACCTGCTGACTGCCCAAGAGTTCGACAGTGAATACGGCGTTCTACAAAAGAAGAGATTCGGGTGAGCTACATGATTACCATAAGACAAAATACAATTTGAGCTAACCCAGAAGATCTCGTTATCTAGCGTTCTCCGTTGGTCCCTCGACGGGAGCGCCTTAAACTCCTCCAATCCTTGGAGGAAGTCACCATGTTCGAGGGCCATCTCGATGTCTCTCCTCTGCAGAAACAAGCACAGCGCAGAGCTCGCCCCTTGAGGCTCTGGAGCCGTCATGAGGAAGAGGAGGCTAACTTCGAGGGTCTAGCAGCAACGCCGACCTCGCCGACTCTTGCCACTCCGAGTCTAGTCTCCTCATCTGGGAGCACAAACCCAGAGGTATCCTCCGGAAGCATCACTTCTCCGAGGACTTTGATCTCGGAGGTTGGAACATGGGACTTCGGCTGCCCCTTTACACTGGGAGAGATTCCTGCTCGGCTCTGTCTCCCTCTTCAGAATTGGAGCCCCCGCCCCTGCTGCCATCATCCTCCTCAGCTCCTCGACATCGGAGTCATACTCGATCATCTGACATCTCTTCTGCAAAACATAAGTGTCAGAACCATGAAAGCATAATATGAAAGAATTCAGAGTCAAATTAATACTTACTCTCCCAGGGATCTAAGGTTGAGGAGAAGACTCCTCATGCGGTTCCCTGCTCTTCGGTCACTCCGCTCGGACTGGGCGCTTCTTGAGTCGCACCTCGAGCTCTGAAGTCGCACCCTTCGATTGGGATTCTGCGTCTCACCGAGACGTCACTCGCAGAAGCGTTCCTTCCTAGTGGTAGGAGCCTGCACCTCGTCATCTCTGTCCGACGCCGAAGATCTCGAAGCCTCCTCGGGTCCAGCAGCCAACTCCAGTTACGACAATCATAACGAAACCGCTACAGCTTCTGAACCCTCTCATGCGTCTCTTTGGGGATCGGCGCTCTCCAAACGGACCCCTATTCCACATGGTTGGAACGCGCCCACGGTCCTTAGCAAATGTAGCCATGGTTCAAAGTCGCGGTCTCGGCCGCCGACTCGGCGGGCACCATTCCACATCGATCGCGGCGTCGCAGCCGCGACTCGAGCGAGACGCGCGAAACGCTACATAGAGGGCTTGAAAAATTCTAAAAGAATCACGACAAATCTTAAAAAATGCAAACATCAAAATCGACGTATAACATGTTCAAAACATATCGCTTAGCACACTAAACATGAAGATAATTCATAAATACATGCGTCGTGATATTAAAATATCAAAATAAATGCATAATTTAGTAAATTATATGAAATTAATTAAATTTAAATTAATTACTCTATTCACAAAGTTAAAGATTAGCTTTACCTTTCTAATAAAAATTTAAATTATATGAAATTAATTATATGAAATTTTAACTTGACTCGACCTTGACTCGGGACGGACTCGACTAACTCGGCCGAGTCAGCCATGACTCGGCCGAGACTCCGGTAACTCAGCCGAGTCGGTTCTCGGTGAAGCAAAACAATGCAATAGGTTGCCTCGTGGACCGATCTCAGAACGGGGAAGGTCGTTCTGGTTCCGACTCGGCCGAGTCAGAACTAGAACGGTCGAGTTTTTGAACCATGAAGGCAACCTCCCAAGGACCAGAGACACGGACGACGGTGTCACGCCACCCGTGATTGTTGTCCACCAGGTTAATAATCAACCTGTCGCATCCACTCTGCGGAACAAAGGAGCTAGCACCCTGATGAGACTTCCTCATCATGTAGATGACGCAGAATTCCTCCACCCCGTATGTAGCAGGGGAAAAAGTAGCACAAACAACTTCAAATCCCAGAACAGTTCACCATACTCTCGATGCAACTGTGAGGGTGGGACCTTGAAGTGCGCCAAGACATCACGAACAAAAGGATTCATGGGGAGCTTCACCCCCAAAGCCAGGATCTTAGGGTGAAAAAGTACACGCCGCCAGCGGGAGGCGAGACTGTGACGTCAGTCTCCAGCGAACACCACTGCACTTCAATCTTGGAGGGCACATGGACGTCGTATGTCGCCAAGTACTCGTCCACCTCTTTGTGGCCACGCAAAACACGCGGCTTAGGATCAAAATCCATGGCCTCTCTCGTTCTGAGAGAAGCCCTTCTTTTTTCCTCCACGGCGCCTCTGCTCCTCCCTCTCCTCCGACGGTGACGGATTTCCCTTCCTTCACCATTACAAGGATTGATCGATGGATTTGAGTGCAAAGATTCAGACATCATAAACAAGGAGAAACGAAAAGCTGAAAGCTCAAAAAAATCTAGGATTTGTGAAAAGCCCAAGCGTTCAAGTTTCCCCCCAATTTAAAGACAGATGCTGACGTCACCGCAATGATGGCTTAGGGCTAAAGCGTCTTTTCACATGCCAGCTAGTTATAAATCTAAACACGCGCAAATCCCAACTCACTCTAATGGCTTCTAAACGACGGCTACCTACTCAGAGTTTTGAATAGACTGGACACGTGACACAACTTTTGCCCTCTACAAACGTGACATTAAATGCAACGGTATGAAAAGGCACCCCAACTACTCTTCCTCAAGTGCTCTCTAGTTGTTCACCCACGAAGCACAAGAAAACCCTCCGACTACTCAGCGAAGGATCATGCCTGAAGATGAGATTAAATCGCTCCCCTCCTTCTCAGAAGGAGGGGGCGGAGGGTGCATCTATAATGATTAGATTTTGACCCTTTTCAAAATCACGACACGTGTCCGGACACCTTGAGGCTTCGCTTCTCTGCCAGCGGGCCAAGCTCACTTACAAGCCTGACATGAGCTCAAGAAGAAAGCCTCGGTCACATGGGCCCAAGAAGAAAGCCTCAGGCCTCGCCCCGAGCTTATATCTGATCAGACATCACTCACCCAGATCCATCACTCAATCAGAACTGCACGACTCTTGAGACACCAATAATCAGTGCAATGATACTTTACTATCAGTACGAGACCCTTCTCGGAGCTACCCAAGGCTCCGACACAAAAACCCTTCGGAGCTTGCTACTCATGCGCTACTTACAGCTGGATAGCACAATCCCGGCAATTCACGGATCCAGTTACGTTGCCAGATCATCCTCACATTCCAAACGTTGTAATGTCCTTACATCAATGTGGGATGTTATTGATAGTGGCAAAAATCTCTACATGGCGATCCCAACAAACAAGCGGCGCGATCTGAGCGGTTACAAAGAAATCATAACGTGCGAATCATGCAGTTATGTGAATCCAAAATATCTGCCCCCACGAAGACAGCTCAGGCGGGTATAAATGCATCTCTTCTCCATCGAGAAAGGGGTTCACTTTTGATTACCTCAAATTAAGGGTTGGCTTCTGATTATTGCTAAAAACTCTAGAAATTGTAATCGCGAGTTTACTCTACAAAGTTCATTATAATCTTCAGACATTATAGTGAATTCTCCCTCTCTCTCCCCCATGGTTTTTTCCTTTCGGGCTTTCCATGTAAATTTCTTAATGTTTGTGATTGCTTTTCTTTATTTATTCACTTACAAATTCTACTCACTTACAACTCGTGGTGTGGAGAAATTCCCTGAGAATTTTCCTCCACAGAAGTGAAGAGCTTTATGAAGATGTTTCTTTTTTCAAGAAATTTTAGCATTTTGGGTGTTCTTTTCAGATGTCAAAAATTCTTGCTTTTGAGAGAAAGAAAGAGTGAGGAAGCGGAAATGAGATGGTGTGAGAGAGAGCAAGTGTTACTAAGTGGATTGGGAGGGTGTGGGGATAGATATACACATTCTTTGAGATTTTATTTCAAATTTAATTATCGAGAGAGAGAGAGAGAGAGAGAGAGAGAGAGAGAGAGAGAGAGAGAGAGAGATATGCGAGGGTGGAAGCATGAGAGGCTAGGGAGGTATGTGGTTTTTTTCCCTTCAAATTTTTGATTGAAGTAAAAAAAAAAAAGGAGATAATTTCTTCTGGAAACACCTTGTTATCTGGTACTACAGAAAGATGAACTTGCTATACAACATGCATATCAAGGATAAAATCCCCAGGTGAGATTATATAAGGGATAATTTCTAAAGAAGAAAGGCAGAGAGAAATTCTAGAATCTAGGTAATTGACTTAATAATAGGATGAAAAAGGGTCAAATCGAATGTGACCTCAGTAGAAGTACCATTGAAGGCAAAGAATTAAGAACCCACAGAATGATAATTTCATTAGAATTTACCATTCATTTTGCTGCAAAATTTGAGGAGAATGCTGTTAGAACCAGGTCATGATGGGGTTAAAGTAGAAAACTGCTATCAGACTCCTACTAGGCCATCGAATGCCCATGAAGTTGAAGGACAGATCTTGTAAAGAAGGGTATAGGACCATCCATGATTTATGATGGATCCAAACATCTGGAAATTAAGAAAATTGTCCCAAGAATGAGTGTAGTAGAAATGAGAATGTTAAGATGAAAGGCATCAATATGATAAAATATAAATAAGAAATGAGAGTGATCCAGATATGTTGCACGTAAGTACGTAACTTCAACTGGTGATAATACCGGATATAATCTCTAGAGGTGGGACATGTGTAATACAGAATGATAAGTGCACAAGGTAGGAGTGAGAAAATCATCATTGAATGACCAGTCAGACAAAGCTTAGACGCAAATATCATGGATTTAGGCAATGAGAAAAGATATATGATTGCATCTGAATAGAAGTTTTGGCCCTTATAGAGCTGATAGATAAAAAGGAGTCATGCGGCCAATAACAAAATTTTAGGATAAAACAGGTGGTGGCATTGTAAAGCTGGGGTCCTTTAGAACTGAATGAATATATAAATAAAAAGGGTAGGTTTCATGTACCCGTTTCCAAAATTATGGGATAATGATTTGCATTACTGGCTTTGGTATTTTCATCATAACATTGTCATTTCTTTAGCATGCAAAATTTGCTGACCGGACAATGTTATTGAAGCACTTGGTTGTAAAATATACAGATAACCACCGTCAGTTTTTTTCCTTTACCATAATTCATTAGCTAGTGCCCATTTAAAAAATATGAACCCCCTCCCCCTGAAGAAAAAAAGGGAGAAGGTAAATATGGCCCGTGATAATTCTCTAGATTAGACAGGCATACATGGAAACTTTAAACTTTTCTTTTTAATTTCATTGGAGTAAATGAATGCATAAGTCATGTCTCATCAAGTCAATCTGCTAAAATCTTTGATCTATCTCTGCATGTGCTTGAAAGGACAAAGTTTAGTGAAGACTTGCATCCATGATAGTCATTAACTTTTTGCTCATAATGCTTTGACACTATATTTCAGAAGAAAGATCTAAAGGATGATGTTAACATCAGGCTCTGTAATTAGGAATAAGTAGAATGATGCAATCAAATATTGTATAAGTGGCATATATGCGTCTTCTGCTAATAATAATTGCAAGAAAGAACATCATGGAAGTTGCCAAAGAACAAACAGGGAATGATGATTAGATCAGATATTCAAATCTTTCAAATTAACTCATGCTCAGATCACTATTATTGACTCACTTAACAAATGAAAGATCTGCTTTACTTGTATAATGAGAAGGAAAGAAAAACAATAGCCTTATAAAGCAAACATTGTTGGTTACCTTAATCAAACCAGCTAGACAATGTAAATCAATTCCCTCTGGCACGACTCCTGTGTTTAGCTGTTCTCTGACAGAGACTTCTTGGCTATTGTCTGCATTGATTCTAAAGATTCCTTCTGCCTTCAAAAAAGGAAGGGGTAGTTCAATTAGAGGATATGTAAAATGATGACCTCAATCAGTCGATAGGGAAAATACCTGAAGGCCTCCTTGTGAATACAAGTGTCTTTGCATAGAGAGCAAAATGGTTGGCACACTGTTCCCTCTATTATCATACGAACACTGCATAGAAGTAGCAGAAACTCCAAATACACTTACACTGCGCAATATAAATGGAATCAAATTGTAGGCCCAGAATTCACATTTGCAAATTAAGAAACTGATAAAGGAACAATTCACAACGAGAAGAAAAAACTGAAATGTCTACTTGCAGCACTCAAATGACATGCAAAACAGAGCTTATCGACGGTGAAAATTTATAGCAGATGATCATAAATTAAGTCCACCTATAAATACTAAGAAAAACTCCCAGCATGGCAAAGATCATAAATAAAGAATTTACAATTTGAAAAGTTGTTTTTATATGTCTAGAAAGTTGAATCTCAAATAACTCTTGTTGAGAGAATGCTGGACATGATCCTATGAAAGTGTTACTGTATATCCAAATGAAACAATAAAATCCAGATATATATCCCAAAAAATCCATTTCTTAAATATGCAGTTAATGGGTATTTATTGAATAAATAATATAAACCAAAGTAAATCGACGCTTAAAGCAAAAAACATGCAATTGTGCAACCAAACTGTAATATCTTCTATCAATCTATCCCAACAAGAATACCTCCTTCCTGGCCATCAAAATGAGCATCAGTCCTCCCAGACAATGGAAGACGGAAGTAGAAAGTATAAACAGTATACAATTGAAATCAAGTTAAGGTCTCTGCTTCAGCAATGAAAATCAAAGCAGAAAAAAAACACTGCCAGGAGCATATCTTACTCTCACAACATCATAAAGAAAACTTACTATGCAGACAGAAGCCCATGAACAAAATCAACTAGTCAAGACATTTTACCATATTAACATTAAGTCTCAGGAATTCTGAATTAGCACAATTAAGGAGACTAATCTGTTAGCATTCCCTTTAAGGAAAAAGGAACAAAGAAAACTAGTAAACCTATCCTCTACCACAGGAATACAAAAATAAGAAGACGAAGAAGATAAAAACGCCCATTTCTTGTTTGCCCCTTCCCATGATCAACCTAACATGAGATCCAAATCCATTCAGTATGATACATCATTTTGCTATTCCGTTATCAGATTCCTTCATGTAGTCTTTCTCCTCCAACTAAAGTCTATTTCTATCTTGTCTTGAAAGCTCAATACAACATGCTTCAATCCTTCTTAAAATTATCATTCAAAATTATCATGTTGAAGAACTTGAACTTGTGATCTGTTCTAGAGAATGTTCAGCTGTTCTGTTTCCTCATTGGGACTTGCAAAATTTTTTTACTTTAGCATTAAAGCCAACTAAAACAATTGTAAATATCTTATTATTACATACTTCTTCACTACGAATTCTGATTATTAGATTGTTATAGCATATTAAGCATCAAGAAAACACATGATAAAAGAGAAAAAAACTTGTAAAATTGGAATATGAGCCAACAATTGTTTTTCAAGGAAAAATATGCTTTTGATAGCAATTCCGATCTTAACCCGTCAAAATTATCTCCAGTACTTATTTTGACATCAATCTAAAGACAATTTACTAAATCCCATCACATAAACAAGAGAAATGAAAGAAATAAAGCGAAATGAATATCCAAGACAAAGTTAAACACGGAGAAAACATTCCCACGAGAAAACAAGATTCATTAAAAAAAACGAAAAATATTGCAACTTCACTGAAAATCACAAAGCGGCAAAGTTCCCTAAACAAGCCATCAGCAAAAATCCAATTATTTTATACAAATAGAAAGCTCCAAACAAATCCAACCTGGCACTGGGGGCTCGCGTCGGCACCTCAGGCTCCAGCTCAACAGGCAACCCAAGGAACCCATCGAACCGATCGAAGGTCACGTGCGCCACGTGCCTCACCTCCGTCGGCCACCCGATCTCCATCGTCGAGCAGCCGCCGTCCTCTCCCGCCCCAACGCTACACAACACCAGCGACCTCCTCAGCGACGTCACCAGCACCTCCAGGACCGACACGTGGCGCTCCCGCCGCCGGCCGTCGCCGCCGGCCTCCTCGTCGGATCCAGGCAGAATCAGGGGAGAAGATATCAGATCCGTACATCCGCACCTTGTCTCCTTGTCGTTCAGGTCAGAGGAGGAGCAAGAAGGAGGGGAAAAGGGTGAGGGGCGAATCAGGAAGCGAGCCATTAGAGAGATGAGGTTAGGGTTAGGGTTTCATAATGGAAAAGGGGGCTAATTTAAGGCGGGAAAGGGAAGACGATGGAAGAGTGAGAGAAGTGGCGATCGTTTTAGCAATGAAAGAAGGGGAGATTTTGAAGGAGACATTATCTCTCTCTAGAAATTTTTATTAAAAAAACAAGAAAAAATCCCCATTTTACTTTATTGTATTTTTTAAAAACAGAGAAAAAATGAGTTCTTGGCGGCAAGTAGCAAAGAAGAGAGCAACTGAGATTGCCCCTGAGAGAGTAACGAAATGTCAAAAACAACCCTGTATTTCTTTTATTTAAGTTGTATTTTCATTGGGATCAACAAAGCGTATTTTGTCATGGACTGGATACCACGCGGTGTGCCGGGGATTTTACTATTTTACCCTTTCGATCCGGTGGTCCCGCCCTCTCGGGGGCCAACGAACTGGGCGCTACTAGCCGTTCAATGAACAGTATGGATAAAGAAATATGGTTGCCGTGGGACTGGAGCCTTAAATTTGGGAATTATTGTTAATCACATCAAAACGCCATTCCTCTAATCTGATCCCTGTCCTTTTCCTTTTGCATATTGGACCTTGCAAACATGTAGTAATTGCATCTTTAGTACTTATAAATTGGAAGATTCGTTATGATACATACTAAAAGGTGAAAATAAACCTAGAGGGGTTGAATAAGTGTAATGCTAATTAATTGCAAATACTTAACAATTTATAATGAAGGATGCAAACCGATTACTCAAAACAAGAATTGAAGCCGTATTTTCCGTGAAGGGCTCTGAACTTCTTCTCGTGATTCCTCTAAATAAGAGTTGAGGTGCTCTGCTTTCTTACTAAGGGGCTGTTTGGTTGCAAGGAAGTGGGTGGAAGTAAGGAAATAGGGAAGTATAATTGCTCACTTCCCTATCTATCCAAACACCGGAAAAGGAAAAAAAGAAAACCCCTTTTCCTTTTATCTTTTCTCTTTTACACAATCATTTCCTCACTTCCAGAGTGTTACAGTTAATTTTGTGGTCATGTAAATCACATTTGTAATAAATTGTAACACAAAACAGTTAATTTTTTGACCATGTAACTCTCACTTGCATTCTAATTATAGTCTATTTTTATTTTTCTTAGTTAATTTTTATTTTAATATTATTTTACGGTCAACTTTGTGGTCAACTTTTCCACTTCCACTTTCACATAACCATCCAAACACCGGAAAAAACAAAATATTTTCCAAACCACACTTCCCAACAACATTCAAACACCGGAAAACTTACTAACCGATTCCCAAGTTTCAAAGGAAATTATTACTACTTCCTCAATTCCTCACTTCCTCACTTCCACCCTTAACCAAACAGGCCCTGAGATGAGCAACAATCGATAAAAAAAATGAAAAGAAAGCAAGTAAATGAAATAAAGAGACAATAAGACAATCACAAACAAGAGAGATCTATTTCGAGGTTCGACCCACTGTTTTACATCTCCACCTTTACCATTGTGAAGGATTTCACTATCCATTAACGGATCTTCCTCAAAGGGACCATACAATAAGGAATTACAAGCATTTGGAGTACACAACTCCCAACTTAATCCTCTACACAAGAGATAGCATAAAACCAATTGAGATTACAAGCACTTTTGGTGATCAAGAGATCACAAACACTCTCTTACAACTCTCTTACAAATTCCTATAGAGTAAAAAGTAGATTTGAAGCTCAACGATGTATGTAAGAGTAGAAATCAAAACAGACAGAACATAAGAGCAGAGAACTCAATTTAAAAACTTTAAAATTTAAAGCACAAAAGAAATTTTTGAAAATTTTCACTTTGAAAGCAAACTTGATTTTCAAGAGAATTTGTTGTGTTTTTAAATCCAATCCCAATCACCCTTTATATAGGTTACAGAAAAACATATTTAGAATTGTTTACCAGGTCATAAGGGGAAAATTTTGACCCTCAGAATTCAAATCACCACGTTTAAAAAACATGTTAAAAATCAGAATTTGAAATATGGTCGTTACTGCCTTTCTGGCCGTCTATCGGTTGACCGCCCGATCGACCGGCCTATTTTTAAAAAAAATATGACCGTTGTCTTCCAGTCGACCGGTTGGTCGACTGTTTTAACCCAAGACCAAGGTCATTATAGTCGGTCGACATACCGGTCGACTGTAAATCAATAAATACTCGATAATACTCAATAAATACCAATCAATAAATACCAATAAATACTTAATACTTCTCCCATTTTTTGTCATGCATCAAAAAGGACAAGCAAAAAAAGTTTTTTTTTTAAGATACAAATTTCAAAATAATGAAAACTCATGAATCTATAATACAAACATTTAGTTCACCATAAATGAAAGAAAATCTATTGCAATTAAGTGACTTAGTAAAAATGCATGTTAGTTGAAAATCAGTTGAAACATAATCAATTTTAATATCTCCTTTCTCATAGTGATCTATAAGAAAGTGATATCGAATTTCTATGTGCTTTGTATTACTATGTTGATTTGCATTTCTAGTCATAAGAATAGTATTAGTATTATCACAGAATATTTTAATATTATTATAATGCAAATCATAGTTAAGAAGAGTATGTTCCATCCAAAGGACTTGTACACAACAAGCCCCGACCGCAACATACTCCGCCTCGGCGGTTGAGAGGGATACAAAATTTTATTTTTTGAAACACCATGAAATAACACAATTTCGTACAAATTGACAAGTTTCACTTGTGCTCTTCCTATCCACTCTACAACCAGCATAGTCAGCATCTAAAAAACTCGTCATGAAATATTGTTCGGCTTTCGGATGCCACAAGCTCGTTCCAATAGTGCCTTTAAGATATCTAATTATATATTTTACCGCAATCAAGTGGGACCCTTTAGGACAAGATTGGAATCTAGTATATAGACACACACTAAACATAATATCCAACCTACTAGCCGTTAAATAAAGTGAACTATCAATCATGCTCCTATAGAGTTTAATGTCAACATTTATACCTTATTTATGCTTGTTAAGTTTTGTTGTGGTAGCCATGAAAGTTTTACTTGGCTTTGCATCTTCAAGCCCAACTTTTTTGATGAGTTCCCTTGTGTATTTGGCTTGATTTATAGTCATCACTCCTTTACTTGATTTGGAGTCCAAGGAAGTAGTTTAGCTCGCCCATCATAGACATCTCAAACTCATTCTTCATGCATGATTCTAAATCTTTACAAAGTTTTTTATTAGTAGATCCAAATATAATATCATCAACATAAATTTGAACAATTAGAATATCACTATTTACATACTTTGTAAACAAAGTGGTATCTATTTTACCTTTTATAAAACTATTTGAAATAAGAAAAATTGAAAGTCTTTCATACTAAGCTCTTGGATCTTGTTTTAAACCATATAAAGTTTTGTCTAATTCGAAAACAAAATCCGGATGTGTAGGATCAACAAATCCGGGGGGTTGTTCAACATACACTTTCTTTTCAATAAAACCATTCAAAAATATGCTTTTGACATCCAATTGAAAAAGTTTGAAATCTTTAAAAGAAGCAAAAGCAAGTGTACTTTGTGGCTTCAAGCCGTGCTACGGGTGCAAAGGTTTCCTCAAAATCAATACCTTCAATTTGGGTGTAATCTTGGGCCACTAACCTAGTTTTATTTCTAACAACATACCCGACTCATCAACTTATTCCTAAAAAATCCATCTAGTACCAGTGGTTGGTCTATCATGGGGTCTAAAAATATGGTGCCAAACTTAGTTGTGCTCAAATTGATTGAGCTCTTCTTACATAGCAAGCAATTAATATGAGTCGCCCTCAGCTTCGAGAATGCTCTTTGGTTCTATATGAGAAATAAAAGCAAAATGACCACAAAAATCATGGAGTTTGGAGCGAGTAGTTATCTCCTTTGATACATCACCTATGATAAGTTCCTTGAGATGGCTTGCAGCATATCTCCAATCTTTTGGAAGTAGTTGTGTTGGTGCTTCTTCAACC
The DNA here is from genome assembly GCA_038442645.1 of Agave tequilana. Classification (NCBI taxonomy): domain Eukaryota; kingdom Viridiplantae; phylum Streptophyta; class Magnoliopsida; order Asparagales; family Asparagaceae; genus Agave; species Agave tequilana. The sequence goes on from JAVJIF010013472.1 coordinate 90,111, forward strand.
TCTTGAACTTTACCTTGTTCATCAAGCTTTGGCTTTATCTTCTTAGATGGGTGAGTCCTTCAAGGTTATTTTCTCCATGTCTTCACCTAAAGAATCAATCTCTATAACATTCTTAACAAAAGTATTAGATTCTTCAAACTTAACATGCATAGATTCTTCAATAGTCAAAGTAGATTTATTGAAGATTCTATAAGCCTTATTAGTGTTAGAATAATCAACAAAAATAGCTTCAAATGTTTTTGCATCAAAATTTTCTAAGTTATTTTTTGTGTTTAAAATAAAACATTTACATCTAAAAATTCTAAATTAAGAAACATTAGGCTTTTCCAAATAGTAAATTTCAAATGAGGTTTTGAAAGAATTTTACAAAGATAAATCCTATTTGAGATGTAACATGAAGTGTTTATGGCCTCGGCCCATAAATATTGAGGGAGTCCGTATTCACTAATTATTGTCCTAGCCATTTCTTGAAGAATACAATTCTTTCTTTCAGCTACTCCATTTTGTTGTGGAGTTTTAGGACAAGATAGTTCATGCCTAATTCTATTTTCTTCACAATAAGTGATAAAAGAATGGTTAATGAATTCACCACCTCTATCACTTTTTATGTGCAAAATCGAAAAACATTTTTCTTTTTCAACCCTTTTTCTAAAAACATGAAAATGTGAAATGACTTGATCTTTATGTTCTAAAAAAAACCATGTAAAACGAGAAAAATCATCAACCAAAACAAAATAAAATAGTTTATATTTAAACTCTTGGTTTTAGTTGGACCAAACAAATCCATGTGGATTAACTATAATGGCCTTGATGTCATGATATCCTTTATTGTTTTGAAAGAGGACTTCGTTTGTTTCTCAAGTTGGCACGCATCACAAATGCGGTCCTTTTCAAATTTCAAGTAAGGAATACCTTTCACCACTTTCTTAGTGTTAATTCTGGGTAGATGGTCAAAAGAGACATGGCCTAATCTTCTATCCAATAACTAAAAATCCTCATTAAAAGCATTTAAACAAGTAGCATTGTAATGTAAATTAGACATATCAATCATGTCTACATTGGGGCCGTTTGTTTCGCATAAAACTCCGTAATTCGTAAATGACTTACTACCCAGTTACAACTACGTTGTTTGTTTGGACCGTAATTCGTAAAAGACTTACGTAACTCAACTAACACTCACTTGCAACCCAGTTACCACTCACTTACAGCCCAGTTACAGTTAATTTTGTGGTCATACAAATTTGTAATATTTTTTATATTAATATTAAAAAATTTTAATTTTTAACTTTTTTAATATTTATTTGCAGTATTAAAACTTTTAAAATCACCAAATAGTTAATTTTGTGGTCAACTTTTTCACTTACGACTTATACATTACGACAACCAAACACCGTAAAGTACAATACACTTTCCCACTTTACAATTTTATATTACCAACCAAACACCGTAAAATTTACATACATGTAACTCATTTACAATTGTAAAAGACTTTACCAATTACAACTACGAATTACGGCCAGTTACGACAACCAAACAGACCCATTATTTTCACGAAAATCGGAAAGAATGCATGTATTAGTTTTACTATCTAAAACATTGCAAGACAAATATTAAAAATAACTTTAAAACCTCTATCACAAAGTTGACTAATACTCAAGAGGTTATGCTTGAGACCATTAACTAAAACTATATTTTAATCAATGAAGATGAGCCAATTCTATGTTACCTATACTAATAATCTTGTCTTCTGAGTCATCTCTGAAGGTGACGGCGCCACCTTCATGGTTCCTTGATAAGGTTGCAAAATTGTTGATATCTCAAGTTATGTGCCTTGAATAACCGCTATCAAGATATCACCGCTCCCTACGTCTTGAAGCCTTGGTGTGTACCTATATCAAAAGAAAGTGTTGTTGATTTTGGTGCCCATATTTTTTTGGGTCCTATAATGCTAAACCTTTTAATCCAAACATGATTATTAGAAGTATTTATGCGATCAAAACAAAATTTAGCTAAGTGACCCTTTCGGCCACAATAAGTGCATGAATAAACTCCATATATAAAAGCATGATGAGTATGTGGGGAATGTGCATTCTTATGTGTATGAATGTGTTGTGATTTAGAGGGGTGAGAATGTGTAGCATGTGTAGCATGAATATGTTTCTTTGAAGCATTTTTTTTTAGAAAACATTACCTTTAATCTTGCCTTATCAAACTCACATTTCTTAAAACATTTTCCAAAGTGTTAATTTTAGTTTTTAAAGTGAAATTTTCATTTTCATCAATTATGAAAATTTTTGCGTTGCATGAATTTTATATGCATCAAAATTATTTTTTGTAGATATGAGTGTGAAAGATAAAGCATCTTTTTTTTAGAAAGAGTGATAATTTTATTTTGAAGAGTATCATATTTCTTTTTTATTTTTAGGTATTTTTTCTTTAAAAAATCATAATTATTTGAAAGTTTTTCAAATTCCTACCTAATTCATCCATAGTTAATTCACAATCAGCTAAGGATGGTGCATATATTACCTTAGATGTGTTATCATTCGCCATGAAACACACATTGGCCGTCTCTACCTCTTCATCGGATTCACTTTCTAAATCCCATGTTGCTTTGAGAGCATTCTTTTTGTAAGGCTTTTTTGAGGTAGATGGCTTGCCTTTATTCTCGGAGCAATCTGCAATAATGTGTCCTGACTTATGGCAATTGAAGCAAATAATTTTCTTGTCTTCTTTTCCTTGTCATCGTCTTCTATTGTTGAACTTGGCCTTATTGTACATCCTCCTTATATTTTTTACTAGGAGGAAAAGCTCTTCATCATCTTCTTCTTCATCATAATTGTCGGAGGGTGTAGACTTGAAAGCAATCATCTTTTTCTGTTGGGGCGCCATTTCTTTTCTAGCCTTTCTTTCCATCTCATGAGTCTTAAGGTTGTCGATAAGACCTATGAGCTCCATTTCTTCCTTATCATTGAGCTCTTTTAGAGTTGTAGCCTTGACCTCCCATGATGGTGGTAGAGCACGATGACCTTCGTCACCTTTTGGTCGCTGTCTATAGTGTCACTTAGAGAAGTAGGACTATTAGTGATTTTAGTAAACTTGGTGACCATATCATCAACAGAATCATTTTCATGCATGATGAAATTCTCATATTAGGAACGAAGAGATCAATTTTAGCTCTTGACTTGTGATGTTTTCTCGTGAGTGATCACTAAGTGTGACCAAATCTCATAGGCGGATTTGCAATGAATGACCTAGCTATGTCATCATCGTTCAAGGCTTGAAGCAATGCATAGTGTGCCTTTACATTAGCATCAAATTTCTTGGTGATAATGTTGGACTAAGTGTCCTTATCACCAACGGGTACACTAAAGGATTTAATCACCACCTTTGCAACCCAGTTTTTTAGGGTTTTATAAAAACACGGTCATCATAACCTTCTATATGAGAAAGTTAAGGCCATCAAACTTAGGAGGGGTCTTAATACCTTCTGCTATCTTTACTACAGTGGATGAGAAAGAAATTGTTAATGAAGTGATTAGCAAGTAAGATCTCTCTAAGGTGGTTCAGCCAAACTCTAGAGACTAAGACTCTGATCCCAATTAAAAATACACCTAGAGGGGAGTGAATAGGTATAATGCTAATCAAATGCAAATACTTAACAATTTATAATGAATGATGCAAACCAATCACTCAAAAAAAGAATTGAAACCTTATTCCTCGTAAAGGGCTCTGAACTTCTTCTCGTGATTCCTCTAGATAAGAGTTGAGGTGCTCAATTGTTTTCTTATTGAGATGAGTAACAATCAATAAAAAATAATGAAAAAAAAAGCAAGTAAATGAAACAAAGGGACAATAAGACAATCGTAAACTAGAGAGATTTGTTCTGAGGTTTGAGGCACTGCTCTACGTCCCCGCCTTCACCACTGTGAAGAATTTCACTATCTACTAACAGATCTTCCTCAAAGGGACCTTACAATAAGGAATTACAACCACTTGGAGTACACAACTCCCAACTTAATCCTCTACATAAGAGGTAGCACAAAGCCAATTGAGACTACAAGCTCTTGGTGATCAAAGAGATCACAAAAACTCTCTTACAACTCTCTTACAAATCTCTATAGAGTAAAAAGTAGATTTGAAGTTCAAGGATGTATGTGAGAGTAGAAATCAAAATAGAAAGAATATAAGAGCAGAAAACTCAATTTAAAAACTTTGAAATTTAAAGCACAAAAGAAAAACTTTGAAAATTTTCACTTTGAAAGCAAACTTGATTTTCAAGAAAATTTGTTGTGTTTTTAAATCCAATCCCAATGACCCTTTATATAAGTTATAGAAAAACATATTTAGAATTGTTTATCAAGTCATAAGAGAAAAAATTTGAACCCTCAGAATTCAAATCACCATGTTTTAAAAAAAAATTAAAAATCAAGATTTGAAATCTGTCCGTTACTGCCTCTCTGGCAATCTGTCGGTCGATCGCCCGGTCGACCGACGAATTTTAAAAAAAAATATGTCTGTTGCCTTCTGGTTGAGCGATCGGTCGACCGTTTTTAACCGAGACCAAGGTCATTACTGTCGGTCAACATATCGATCGACCGTGAATGTGTACCAACATGCACATCCCTCTGCCAGAGGTTCGGTCGACCGAGCGGTCGACCGAGCTGGCCTGTAATAGGAACGGTCGACCTCCCGGTCGACTGACCTATGCCAAAACTAGTACAAAGGTCTGTTTTGAAAACAAAGAAAATTTTGTAAATGATTTTGTATTGGTTTTGAAGGGGAAAAACATGTATAGCAAGAAGATACAAGTTCTAAACTTCAATAAAATTATTTGAGAAAATGTGAAACATGTATCAAGACTAAACATGTCAAAACACCAATACAAAATAAACTGTACTTTCGAAAATATATATTTTTGTGTGTATATCTTTGAGCATCAAATCTATATTCTACACTTTAACAAACTAAATTCTTATAAGGTTCTAAGAGACTATAAAAATCTTCAAGCGGGCTTCTCTAATAGCGACGTTGAGTGCTTTGAACTTCAATCCGGTACTTGAGTACCCTTGAGCCATCAACATCTTCCTTTAGAGGAAGAAACCTATTAGATCTTCTTGAACTCTAAAAACACACTTAAAATACTTGAACTTGATTAGTGCTAAATAACTACATATATTTTGTTATCATCGAAACACAAACCGGTGATTGTAACTTTTGGGCCAAAAAAAAGGAGGCTAAGCTAGCCAAGGAGTGAGTTTTGAGAGGTATAAGCTAGCCAAGAAAGAGGCTAAGAAAGTTGTTCAGAATGCTAGAGCTAAAGTATACAAAGAAGTGTATGAGATGTTGGGCACCAAAGAGGTTGAAAAATATATATATATATATATATATATATATATATATATATATATATATAATTGCTCGAATAAGAGAGAGAAAGACTAGAGACTTATATACTGTGAGGTATGTCAAAGATGAGGATCAGAAAGTTTTAGTTTGGGATGAAGAAATCAAAGAAAGATAGAGGAGTATTTTGACAGATTGTTCAATGGTAGTTCTACTCAAGATTTGGGTAACCTTACCATTCAGTGCCAGACTATGAACTGTAATTATATGCGCAGAATTAGCGAATCTGAAGTTAAAGAGGCCTTGAAGAGGATGAAGTCAAAGAAAGTTGTTGGCCCGGATGGAATTTCTATTGAGGTATGGAGATGCTTAGGAGAGATGGGCATGAGATGGCTCACAAACCTCTTTAACAAGATCTGACTAACTAAAAAGATGCCAAATTAATGGAGCAAGAGTACCCTAGTACCTCTCTATTAGAACAAGGGTGATATCCAGAGTTGTTCAAACTATCTGGGAATAAAAACTCATGTGTCACATCATGAAGCTTTGAGAAAGGGTAATTGAACACAGATTAAAGGCAGAATGTTAAAATATCAGAGAACCAGTTTGGGTTCATGCCGGGACGATCGACGACAAGGCTATTCATTTGCTTCGTCAACTTATAATGTGATTTCGAGAGAGGAGGAGAAATTTGCATATGGTATTTATTGATTTAGAAAAAGCTTATGATAAGGTCCCAAGAGAGGTATTATGGTGGACATTGTTGAAAAAGAGAGTTCCTATCAAATATATTGACATAATCAAGGACATGTATAATGGAGTAGTGGCAAATATCAGAACTTGTGGAGGTGTAACAAATGATTTTCTATCACAATTAGATTGCATCAAGGATCTGCAATGAGTCCATTCTTATTAGCCATAATGATGGATGAGCTTACTAGAGCTACTCAAGATGAGATATCATGGTGTATGCTATTTACTGATGATATTGTCCTAGTCGATGAGATGAGAGATAGGGTAAATGCCAAATTAGAGCTATACAGGAAAGCTCTAGAATCTCGAGATTTTAGATTAAGTAGGGCTGAAACATATATGGAGTGCAAATTCAGTAAACAAAAAAATCTGAGATTATAGTATTGTGACACTAGACGGATAAGGAATACAGATGAGCAGTCATTTTAAGTACTTGGGTTCTATTATTCAAAAGGATGGGGAGATCAATAGTAATGTCAACCATAGGATCCAAGCCGGCTGGTTAAAATGGAGGAGTGCAATAGGAGTTATATGCGACCGTAACATTCTGTTATGACTAAAGAGAAAGTTTTATCGGACTGTTATTAGGCCAGCTTTGTTATATGACACAGAATGTTGGGCTATAAGAGATATAATGCCCAGAAGATGAGTGTAGCGGAGATGCGCATGCTTCATTGGATGTGTGGTAACACCAGGAGAGATAAAGTGAGAAATGAGGATATTCGTACTAAGATAGGCGTAGCCCCTATAGAAGAGAAGATGAGAGAAAATCACTTATGATGGTTTAGTCATGTGCGACGTAGACCTACAAATGCGCCAGTCGACGAGTAGAGTGTATCAAATTATCAAATTACAGCAATTAAAAGAGCGCAGGGGAGACCAAAGAAAACATGGATGGAGGTGATACGACAAGATCTAGAGGCCAAAGGTCTCCATGAAGGCATATTGCTTGATAGGAATGAGTGGAGAAAGTCGATCCATGTGCCCAATCTGGTGTAATTCTCTTTTGGTTCATGTAGCCTACCCCAAATACTTAGGACAAGTGGCTTAGTTGTTGTTATTGTTGTTGTCTTTAAAATACATACACCAATATAATTTATTTTGATATTGTACGGGCTATCCCCAACACGTGAGGCATGTGATTAGTCGCGGTTGGGCCTCAGCCCACTGAAGGGTCATCGACTGGGTGATAACTACGTTGGCCTAAAGTCCACCTCGGGCCCAACTAGCTTGGGTCCCAACTTCCACGGGCCCGACCAGCTGACCTAACTACCTTGGACCCAATCGGCTCAGGTCTAACTACTCCAGACTAAATTGATTTGAGTCCAAATGAGGCTAAGCCTATCTACATTGTCCTTAGGTCGAGTCTGGCACTAATGAGCCCAATTCGTCCCAAGGAGTTCTACTTTAGTGAGAACATCTCAGAATCCTTGTTGCCCAAGAAGAATACTTCATGAAGGAATGACAGTTATGGTAACTTGGACAAGGGTTAAAACCTCTACACATAACCCTATAAATAGCTCCTTAGACCGTGGGTGAAAGGTATGCTCTACAAACCCTAGATTTACCACCATAGAACTATTGTCAACTGCGAGTCTAACTTAGGCATTGGAGGGGTTTTGGTTAGGTCCAAGCCCAATCTCCCTGATGTTGTTCTTTATGCTTTGCAGGTATCGATCAGCAGTCAACCCAATCCACAAACAACCTCTAGACGTTTGCAGAAACATTGGCGTTATTTGTACGAACGAGATGTTGACCCTGATACTGCCACATACAAAAGACATCACGGTCCTACAACCTACTAACGAAGCGGTGAAGATGAGCTCTCGACCTAATAATGCTATCAAGATGCCTTACGATCCCGCCGGGGGATAGTTCATCACCGAAGAACAATTTTGGGTCAACATAAGCTTCTTTCCCAAATAATGACGCCTGGTGGAAAGAGCAACCACTGAATCCATTCTCGGTGAAAGAAAGCAAAAGAATACCATGAGGAATACTCGTTCCTTCTTCTCGGGAAGCGATAAGATTTACAGAAGCTCCCTACCCCCTCACCTCGACCTTAATCAAAGCGAGATGACGAGAAGAAAGGTGACGAGACAGGTGAAGCATCATCTCCTGCATCTTGTATCTGGAATGATGATTAACATTCCAGCAAGAGGAAAGACAATCATATGCGTCGTGAAGAACACCATCAGTTTGAAAGGTGGAAGAGAAGGAGGTCGGAGGAGATCTCCCACTACAAGCCCAAAGAAGATGATGATCCGTAGATGCTACATGTGTAAAGAGCATGTCAGCCTAGAAAATTCAAGTTTCCCAACCCAAAGAAGTACGATGGGTTGGAGATCCTAAGGAACATGTTCAAAACTACCAAGCCATCATGGAGATATCAGGGGCGACGACCTAGTCCTATGCTAAGGCTTCAACACCAACTTGACCAAGTCAGCCAAAAAGTGTACCATCGATTCCTAGGGTGATCAATCACCAGTTTCAGGGAACTATCTCAACTCTTCTATTAACAGTTTATGGCCAGCTGCCGGAGGAAGAAAAGTTCGACTAGCCTAGTTTCTCAGCAACAAGGAGAGAGAAAGCTTATAAAGAGTTCATCTGGTGATTCAATGTTGAACGACTCGAGGTGAACCATTGCAGCTTAAATGATTGCCATTGCAGCCCTCACTTGCGGGGTCAGGGACCCACTCCTCACCAAACTCCCTTTAACCCTCGATGAACTTCTATCTCGAGCAAAAAGATACATAATAGCTGAAGAAGAATTGGCCTTTTGGAAGGAGACTGAATCTCAGCACTAGGCCGAACCAAGAAAATCAGGGTATGAGGAAGAAAGGCCAGGGCATGACGAACAACACATAAAGTTTTCTTTTTCATTTCAAAATAAGTTGTAGCTTATTAAATAAATTTCAACCATTTTTCGATCAAATATTGTGCTTTATCTGTTGGCCAAAAGGTTTACACTCTAATTTTGATGATGATTAATTCATGTAGTTATAGTACTATTGTCTTGTGTTATTTAAGTTTCAGATATTCAATCATGATCTTAGTTGGTGTTTAGCTTCAACAAAATATTCAAAGTCAAGTTTTGAAGAACATATGATATTCAAGAGCTCAAGTATAAAGATCACATCAAGTACTTAAGATGGAGTCTGGCTCAAAAGAATCAAGTTTTTGATTGAGTCAAGTAGAGATAAAGATCATGTCAAGATGAAAACTCTAGTCTGCAAGGATATTTAGAATTTGTGTGAAGTTTATATTAGACTTGATTGCTTAATCTAACACACACACATAAGTTTAATATTAGTTTTTAAATCAAAAGTTTTGATGTTTCGGTTTAACCCATTTTGATTTAACTAGAATATGTTTTGGTTTCATGAATGAATTTTCTCAAAAACAAGTTCATATCATTTTACATGTGTATTGGATTCTATCCATACTCATTGTGCTTCAAATGCATTTAACAAACTTGTTTTTATATTTATACAAGTTTGGAAAAAAAACTTGCTTTTCAATTTAAAGTTGAGTTTTGAAAAAAAAACTTGCTTTTCAATTTAAAGTTGAGTTTTGAAAAAAAAAAATTTTATTTTAGAAATAGTATTTAATATCTCAAAAGTAGGTCATATGTTTGTAATATGTGTTGAATTTTATTTACACATATTGGTTCCTTAATGTATTTATATGAACTTATTTTTTAGATTTTATAGAGATTTATTGGATTCAAAAATGTATTTTAAAATATAAAAGAAAATTAGAATTTGGGCTGAGCCCGGTCGACGCCAGCCTGAGCCAAGTGCTCTGTCGGTCGACTGCCCGGTCGATCAGATACGCACATGCACTGAGATGTGCCTGTCGATCGACCAATCGGTTGACTGCAGATGTAACGCCCCGATCCCACGGATACTGGGACGTCACTGCGACGTATATACGTAGGTCAGAAAATGCCCCCACGTATATACGCTAAGCATTTAGTACAACAAGGATAAGAGTACACGACAAAGCGTGATATTCATACATATGCCAACTTAAAAGTACAAGTACAAGTTATCACAAGATATGATAAAATATTACACATTACATGTATCTTTTATCACAACCAAGTCCAAAAGTAAAAGATACAATATGAACACAAAATGCTCACGAGTAGGATGAAGATCCCGTGAGTCAAAAAGAGAAATCTGGCACAAAGGACTGGGACTAGTCTGCCTGCTCACTAAGAAAAGCTTGATCCTCTGTGGAAGGCTCCACTTCGATCCAAGCTTCGGAACCTGAATATATACAAATCCAAGGGAGTCAGGACCTCCCAACAATAAATAGGCTATAGCCAAATGGCTATAAAACAAGGATAAGGAAGTTAGAACAGTAATATGAATATCAATCAACGAATAATGGAAGCATGAAGAGATAAAGTCAGAATACAATGAATCCACAGTTAGAGTCTATTATTATTATTACTTGTCTTACTGTGATATCTAGCTATGTGACCCAGCGTCCCAGGGCACATAGATCCATATCCTGATAAAGCAAGGTTGTTATTGGAAACCAGCGGGATTATCAACGAACTATGTTTACAGTGGGTCCCGTACATGCCCGGGACAACGGTCCAGGATTGTTCCGTTGCTTGATGACGGAAACCAGCCGCTAGGCTAGCAGGAGGGACTTATGTATGCCCTTTATCATGATGGTACCAGTAAGGAGGGAGCAAGCACTCCCCTCGGTCCCCTGGAGGCCCACAGGTTAGACCGGAAATATGATTGTACAATATACCTAATACCACTGTAAACACGAACACATATCGATATCCGCATGTTCCCCCGACCCACATGTAATTTGGTCCATTTTATACAAAAGTCAAGTGTATCATGCTTGGTGTTAAGTGATGGCATGATGAAATGGAGATGTTCCTTATTTAACAAGTTATGAAGTAAGACTATATAACAACAAGTCATGAAGTAGCAAGAAGTAGCATCCATCAAGTAATAGATCATGAGGTACCAGTCATGAAGCATAAACAAGAATAATATATCCCACATGTATCAAGGGTATGATCCAAATTCAGAAAAGAAATCAACTATAATAAACAGCCTAAATTAGTCGACTAGGTGGAATGGCTAGTCGACTAATAGTGGTCTCTAGTCGACTAACAGTCTGAACTAGTCGACTAAAACTGGGTTCCAGAGAGTTGGAATTCTGTTTCAGGAAAAGTTAGTCGACTAGGTGGAAGGGTTAGTCGACTAACAATGATTATAAGTCGACCAACAGATACTTAAGTCGACTAAGTCTGTGATACAGAGAGTTGAGTTTCTGATTCAGGAAAAGTTAGTCGACTAGGGTGGAAAGTGTAGTCGACTAACAAAGATTTCTAGTCGACTAATAGATAGTCTAAGTCGACTAAAACTGTGTTCCAGAAAAGGTTACGTTTCAAAACAGATGGGTTAGTCGACTAATATCTAGGTCAAGTCGACTAATCGTGGGAAAACAGAGTGCAAAACAGAATTTCTGATGGTTGAGTTTGATGGTCCAAAAACATGATTTTGAAGGCATAAGCATACATGAATTGTAACCACCAGTATACTAGGAATTGAACAAGTCTTGGTGAGTAAAAATACTCACAAAGAACGGCTACTTGAAGCTTTACGAGTTCCGAAAAGGTTGTTGTCGACAATATCCCCAACTTGACCCTTGGCGATATAAACGACGATGAGAGATACGATTCCAAGCTAAAAGTAGTGGTAGTTGAAGAGGAGATGGAGACTTAGGTGAGCTTTTGGAGTTGGTGGTGGAGTTTGAGAGGGAGGAGGATGTGGTGAGGGCTAAATCTTTGGTGAAATGAAGAAAAGGAAAAGAAATGTAAAGGAAATGTTTATATAGGTTTTAGATTTGTAAAGGAGTTGTAAATAAGGTAGAAGAGAGGGGGTTTTTTGCAAATAGGGGAGGTGAGGTGTCCCTCTTTTGGCCACTTGGCCGGCCATGGAAGAGAGAGAAAAAGAGAGGCATTAATGAGGAAGTTGGTGGAAGTGTGAGGAAGAAAATGGAATTTGGAATTGTTGGAATTTTGGAAAATGGAATTCTTGTGGATTGTGAGGAAGGAAGAGAAATAAGGAAAAGGAAAAAGGAAAAGAATTGATAAAGAGAAGATATTCTCTTTGACTAGAAAAATGAAATATTGGAAACACAGATTCCCGGGTTTAAGTCGAGGATACGGAAAACATTTCGGAAAATACCGAAATCGTCCCGAAATCAAGTATCTCGGAACGACTCGCAAATATACCAAAAATCAATAATAATATTTTAAGACTCATGGTGAAATTCGTTTGGAGAAATAATTTATAGTTTTAAAACTAAAAATCCCAGAATCAGTTAGCTACCGACTCCGGTGGAATTTTCATAAAATCATAAAATTCCCAGAAAAAGTATTTAGGTAAGAAATACGATTCTAAGAAATAATGCCTAAAGGACTTTCTAGAATTTCCTAACTGTTTGTAAGATAAAAATCTGGGAATCGTTCAGCGACACTGGTCGACACCGGTTTTGAAGATTTTCAATTAATTCAGGAAAATTCTAGAAAATCATATAAAATCTAAAATATTGAAAAATAATATTTGAAATTAAATTCGGTCAATTACAGGAAGTAAATCGAAAAATACGATCGGAAAACTGAATACGCAACTAAGTACGTATTCTGGAAACGGGGGTATTACAATCCATCCACCTTACAAAAATTTCGTCCTCGAAATTTTAAAAGTGAAAGGTAACAGCAAGGATGGATGAGAAGAAGGATAACAGTAGAGAAGGATAGAAAGAAGGAATCTTACCATTAAGTTGTGAAGAGTTGCGGATAACGCTCACGGATAACATCCTCTCGTTCCCACGTGGCCTCTCCCGGCGCATGCCTGTTCCAAGACACCAACACTAATGGTATTGCCTTATTCTTCAATGTCTTAACACTTCTGTCCAAAATGGCCATCGGTTGCTCTTGATATGACAAATCCGGTTGTAGTTCCAGTTCGGAGTGATCCAGGATATGACTATCATCCTTGACATACTTCCTCAACTGTGATACGTGGAATACATTGTGAACTCCGTCCAACGATGGCGGTAATGCCAATCGATAGGACACATCTCCCACACGGTCCAAAATCTCGAATGGGCCGATATATCTCGGACTAAGCTTTCACGAGTACCGAACCGGATTACTCCTTTTGTAGGTGATATCTTCAAAAACACATGATCTCCTGTCTGGAATTCCAATGGCCTTCTCTGAGTGTCAGCCCAACTTTTCTGCCGACTCTGAGCTGCCCTGAGGTGGTCTCTGATGATTCTGACTTTGTCTGTTGTCTGAATCAGGATCTCTGGCCCCAAAAGTCTCCTCTCACCGACTTCGTCCCAACAAATCGGTGACCTACACTTCCTTCCATATAATGCTTCAAATGTTGCCATCTTGATACTTGCCTGATAGCTGTTATTATAAGAAAATTCAGCTAGATGAAGATGGTCTTCCATGATCCCTTGAATTCAATCATGCAAGCCCGCAACATGTCTTCAAGAATCTGGATAGTCCTTTCAGATTGTCCGTCTGTCTGAGGGTGATAGGAAGTACTGAATTTCAGACGAGTTCCTAGACTTTCTTGGAGACTTTCCCAGAAATGTGATCTGAATCTTGTGTCTCTGTCTGATACAATACTAACTGGAACTCCATGTAGACGAACTATCTCCTTCATGTACTTGTCTGCCAAAACCTCTGTTGTCTGACCTACCCTGAATGGTATGAAGTGAGCTGATTTGGTGAGGCGATCAATGATTACCCATACAGCATTATTACCCTTAGGACTACGTGGTAATGCCGTAACAAAATCCATGGTGATGTGCTCCCACTTCCATTCGGGTATTGGTAAGGGTTGCAGAAGTCCAGCTGCCCTCTGATGTTCTATCTTTATCTGCTGACAAACTAAGCACTTGGCTACATACTGGGCTATCTCCCTTTTCATAGCATTCCACCAAAACTGCTTCTTTATGTCCTGATACATTTTGGTTCCCCTGGGTGTATGAAATAGGCTGAACTGTGTGCTTCTGCTAGAATCTTCTGTCGAACTTCTCCTTGGGAACACAAAAGTCTGCTACCAAAATATAGTGCACCATCTGGATGAATACTGATATCAGTCCTCAACCCAGCCTCTACTTGAGCTCGGAATTGCTGTAATCTGGGGTCTTCCTTTTGAGCTTCCTTGATCTCATCTATCAATGCTGACTGAATCTGCAAGGTCATGTACTGTCCTGCCTTATCAACTCCTCGAAACTACCATTAAGTCCAACTTGATGATGTCTTGAATCAACTCCTTCTGCTGAGTAAGTTGGACTAGCACTCTATTCTCTGGCTTCCTGCTCAGTGCATCTGGTACTGTATTGACCTTGCCCGGATGATATTGCAAGTCTATATCATAGTCCGCCATTAGCTCCAGCCACCGCCTCTGCCTCATGTTCAATTCCTTCTGTGTGAAAAAATATTTGAGGCTCTTGTGATCCGTGTATATCAACACTTTGTCTCCCAGAAGATAATGCTCCAGATCTTTAAGGCAAATTAACAGCTGCTAGCTCCAAGTCATGAGTTGGGTAATTTTCGCTCATGAAGCTTCAGTTGTCTGGATGCATAAGCTATAACATGACCATGTTGCATAGTACACACCCCAG
>JAVJIF010013473.1:0-123142 GCA_038442645.1 Agave tequilana
TTTTTGTTTTTAGATCAACTTCAACGGAATAGATCTTACATTCAGATGTTGTAGAATTTTATTTGAGTGGGATGGTTTCGATCTCAAATCCTTCTGGAATGATACAAGTCGACACACACATATAGAGATAAACCTGTGTCCTTCCAAAAGAATTTGAGCATGAATCCTTCCAACTCAAATACAACCCTCTGACATTTGAATACAAGATCCACTATGTTGAAGTTGATTTATATTATTTCAAGTATCTATAACCAAAAATCAAGTTTTTGGATACTTTTTTCCCCTCCATCAAACGACGCAAAATGGACAACCAAAAGTAGTGAGTTAGTTAGATCTATGTCTATAACATACAAATTCTCGATCCGACCATTTGATTATGATCTAACATTTAAAAACCCCTTCAACCAATTTTTGTTAGGTTTCAAATATTCTACACTGTTAACTAAACATCTCGCTATTTAGGCCGTCCGTTTTTTTTTCCTACTTGATGCATGAGCAAAAAGTATTCATAACACTTGATTTTTGATTTATAGATGCTTTCAATAATGTAAATCAACTTCAACGGAGTAGATCTTGTATTCGAATATCGATGTTATATTTAAGTTTGTGAAATTTTTTTGTTGCCATGGATTGAAATTAACAGGGAGAGCTTTGCTCTCAAACCACTCTTGGCACGTTGGCAGTAAATTGGGGAGCTTTAAAGGTAGTATAAACTTTTCCTATTTACAGTGATATTATCTTTCCAATCAAATTTATAAGTTACCATCATAGAAAAGGGGGATTATAATTCTTATGATTTTGATGATGTAATTAAACTATAAATTTAGCTACTAACAAGTTAGATTAGGAGTGTTGTTTTATTTTAGGATAAAATTATTGTTGGAGGGATGGATTAAATTGAGCAATCAATGTTATATACATATGGAGGATGGAAGAATTTATGTAAAGCTCTACAAATTTTATATTCAAGCTAACAAAGAGCTACTAGGAGCAAATTACATCTAGCTCCACAAGATCAAACGATTACAAGTTATATCAAGCTATCAAGAGCATGAAGGAGCCAAAGGACTTTTGAGCGATAATTTCATATAAAATAGATACAATGTAAGTATCAAATAGTGTTTTTTATTATCAACATATTTGGCACTAGTATGATGTTACAATTCAATTTCTGTGAAGAAATTTCATTCTACCGTCTCATCCTACCACCATGTTCCTCTTCTACAAGCTCTATCCAGAATAGGCTGTCTGAGAACAGATTACCCAGTTTTTATTCTGTCTCTGGCTGTGCACATGTCATGATCATCTAGCACCACTTGAGCTGTACTTTATTTTCATATCTATTCACCTTTTGTTCCCCATATCTTAAACTGACTTTTACATTCAAGTGGGTTGTACCCTGTTGTTTTTTGCAGGCATAGCAGTTTTTTCAGGGATTTGACACTGTGCTGCAAAAACAACTGTCAATAGTCTCTTTTCTGAACCTATACCGTCACATTCTCTTGACTATTGCACATTAACCGTTGGGTATATAATTTTTGGAGAGAATTAGCTCTCCTTCTCTTCATCGTACAGCTGCCCATTTTTCTTTCATGTTAGAACTGTAGCAGGACATTTAATGTTCAGATCTATTTACAGCATTGAAATCTTTTCCTGCAGCTGCATTTAATGCTTTATAACGGGCAAAAATTCTTACCTCTTCTCTCCAATAGGTGGATAAAGACTGTTGATTTCTTATTGTTTATATATACCTTAATTCATTCATTATAGAAAGATGAAAGCAAAAAAAAAAAAAAAGAAAAAGAAAGAGAGAACTCCACTAGAATTTTCAGAAAAGCAAAACTGAGCTCTTCTACCTTCAGTCTTAAATTTTCAGATCTTTAGCAGTTGGGCCAATCATTCCTATTCAAGTTTTCATCTTCAGAAATATTCTCTAGTATTCAATACAAGAGGATTTCATTACTTCATTCTCTATTTATTGGAGAATATCTACATTAACTTTTATACTCACTCTTATTTTTCATTAATATTATTTTCTGATTCCTTATGTCAATTTATTGTTGATAATATTTAGCACTATATGATTGCATAGGGTCTCCAATTGTAACATCTATCTTGATTTGTTCATTGAGCTTATATTGGTTCTTTTATTCTGTTTGAGAACAAACCTTATTGTCATCTTCATTGTTGTTTGCCTTAGGGAAGAGGTGGTGTGTAAAATCCAAGATTTGTAAGTATCTTGGTGTTATTAAATCTAAGATCAGGTAGTATCTAGGTGGTGTGTAAAATCTAAGATTGGTAGTATCTTGGTAGTTGAAAATCTAAGATCATCTAGTATTTTGGTGGTGTGAAAAATCAAGCTCAAGGAAGAGTCTTGGTGGTTGTAATCCTTATTTCAAGAAGAAGCTTTATAGTAGATTTGCGAATCTTATAGTGGAGACCTCTAGGTGTGAATGTAGGGGGAGTTTTCAGAACCACTCTAAAATTGTTGTTTGATGCTTATTGCTTATTCTGGTTGACCATCCGCTGAGTTATATTTACATTCTGCTATACTGTTTCTTTCAGTTCTCTGTTGCTCTTACCACCAAACTGTGCTATCTTACTATCAGACTGTGTTATCTTACCAGCAGACTGGGTGATCCTACTAGTCTAAATATTTTACTATTTTATTATTGTGTATTAGTTTTTAATTACCCTAGACCCTATTCACCCCCCTCTAGGGTCTAACAGGATATTGGTATTTGAGTGGGAAGGATTCAGCCTCAAATCCTTTTGGAAGGACACAAGTACACACATACTCTATGTGTGTGTGTAGACACGTACTCTGTCTGTGTGTGTATTTTGTGTGTATACACACGTACACACATACTCTATGTGTGTGTGTAGACACGTACTCTATATGTGTGTGTGTGTACATACACGCGCGCGCGCGCGCACACATAAAGATAGACTTGTGTCCTTCCAAAAGGATTTGAGGCCGAATCCTTCCCACTCATATACCAACATTCGACATTAGAATACAAGATCCACTCCGTTGAAGTTGATCAATATTATTTCAAGTATCTATAAACAAAAATCAAGTATTTTGAATACTTTTTTGTTAATGCATCAAGTAGGAAAAAAATGGACGGTCTAAATAATGAGTTGGTTAGTTTAACGGTGTAAAATATTTGAAACCTAATAAAAATTGACTTGTAGGGGTTTTTAAATGTTTAGATCATAATCAAATGGTCAGATTAAGAATTTGTATGTCTAAGACATAGTCTAACCAACTCACTACTTTCGGCCGTCCATGTTGCGCTGCTGGATGGATGTGCAAAAGTATTCAACATACTTAACTTTGGTTTATAGATATTTGAAATAATATAGATCAACTTCAACGGAGTGGATCTTGTATTCGGATGTTAGAGCATTGTATTTGAGTTGGAAGGATTCGGGCTTAAATCCTTTTGGAAGGACACAAGTCTACACACACACACACAAAGAGAGATAGACTTGTGTCATTCCGGAAGAATTCGAGACCGAATCCCTTCAACTAAATATAACCCTACGACATCCGAATGCAAAATCTACTTCGTTGAAGTTGATCTATATTATTTCAAGTAACTAAAAAATCATGTATTTTGAATACTTTTTGTCCATCCATCAAGTAGGCGCAAATTGACGGTTGAAATAGTGAGTTGGTTAGTTTAACGGTGTAGAATATTTTAAATGTAACAAAAATTAGTGTGTGAGGGTTTTTAAGTGTTTAGATCATGATTAAATTATCGGATTGAGAATTTGTATATCTAAAGACGTAGAGCTAAGCAACATGCTATTTTTTCGTCCGATCATTTTGCGCATACTTGATGGATGGGCATAAGTATTCAAAATAAATGATTTTTGATTTTTAATTACTTGAAATAATGTAAATCAACTTCAATGGAATGAATCTTGCATTCGAATGTCGTAGGGTTATTTGAGTGAGAAGGATTCGGTCTCGAATCCTTCCGGAATGACACAAGTCTACCCCTCTCTCTCTCTCTCTCTCTCTTCTCTCTCCTCTCTCTCTCTCTCTCTCTCTATATATATATATATATATATATATATATATATATATATATATATATATATGAATATTTTAGATCCACAATCAAACTCCTAAAAAAAATGAGGAATATGTATCTCATATGTCATTTAATGAAACGCTATCAGATGGCATATCAAGACTCTAATATCTCTATCATTTTTTTACGATCCGACCGCATATTATGATCTTCATATCATAAGATGTACACATATAAAATCACATGAATTGAAGTTCATTTAATTATTAATCTAATGCTTCCATTTGATCTATTATTGAGAAATCATTAAGTTTTCAACCATTTAATACATGAGTAAATGGATTTCAAATCAGGTGACTTTTGATATGCATACGTCTTAGGATTTGAATCATAATGTGCGATCAGATCGTAAAAAATAATAGGAAACTTTTAATACGTAATTCGATGGAGTTTCATTAGATGACATCTAAGCACAATTTTCTCGAGAAAAATATACGAGTTTCTATATATCCCTTCAAATCTTTCGACTTGCCGTAGAAAAATCTATGTGAGCGTGAGCATAGTATTTCTGTAACTTAGATAACTATATTGTTTATTTCATTACTTTTGAGCAAAGAGAGAGCCCTTCCACCTGTTTTGTTGAAGTTTTAACTAGCCGACTCTATTAAAGGCAACGGTCTTTGTTAACTATCAGGCGAGTTTCTCTTGATCAAAATATTGAAGTTATTATTCATGCCTTGCTTGTTATTCTCCAGCAGTTTTTTCTTGGCCAAGTATCAAAGTTATTATTCATGTTTTGCTCGTTATTTAATTGATCATGTCACATCTCCAAGCTTCTCTCACATTGTGATACAATTTGTTTTTAGCAGTGGACCCCCTAAGGAGGGATTTTATCTGTAGGGGGTGGTCTCTCGGTTGCTGGGCCTGAAGAGGGTGGGAACCCTATTGCTGGAGTTCGGACGGATGAGCCTCTTTTTGAAGAGTTTCTTAAGAGAGTTGAGCTTTCAGCTAGGCCTCTTTTGGAGCGGTTGAAAAAGAATGGTTAACCCAAGATGAGGACAGGCGTGAGGATTTTAGATCGCTTCTGATCGACGAGTGAGATCAACGAGGCTTTTTGGTCGCATCTGCGGTGGGATAATGCGAGGAAAGAGAAGATGTGATGGTGGGATTTTCTGCGATGCTCGTTTAGATGGAGTAACGATGACAGAGAGTGTCAGCAGCGAGGAGTACGACGGTACAAGCGAGTGACGTCCGCGGTGTAGGGAGAGAGGAGATAGAGGAGAAATCGGAAGATAGCACAGAGATCGGTAGACAAAGGGGTGAGAAATGGCACGTGTAGCAGGCCTAGAAAGACCTCGGTCGACCGCCCAGTCGACCGGAGGAGGGACCGGTCGACTGGGCAGTCGACCGATGTGCACAACATGCACAGGAGTATCCCGGTCGACCGCCCGGTAGACCGGCTGAAAGCAAGGCTGCTCTTTGTTGGGTCCGGTCTACCGGGCCGGTCGACCGTGGACATGGGTCGGTCGACCGACAAACGCATTTTGGCTGTCCTTTCTGGATTCGAATTCCTTTTTTCCTTGGGATCGAATTCAATCGGGGTTTCCTAATATCTTAGGACTCTGTCACTATAAATAAGGGTTAGAGCCCTCATGTATTGTATCCCTGAAAATCCTCTGAAAATCTCCCTTAAAAATTCCTTGAAGAAGGAATAAGTTGGAATTGATTGTTGAATCAATAAAATCTCTCTCTCCTCCCTTGCCCCGAGGACGTAGGCACGTTACCGAACCTCGTTAAATACTGTGTTGATTATTTTTCTCTATTGTTTCTCTGTTCTTGTCGTGTTGGGTATATCTCCGGCTGCATCTATCTCCTGTTTGGCAGATTCCTCAGAGAGGTTGTTGCAAGGGCGCGCGTAACAAGGGTATCAGAGCATCCCAGTTTCGTCGTGGGATCGTATGTTGATTCCAAGGGCATCAGTTGCTGTCTGGAGGAGATCGTGTGTCGATCTAGGAGCAGCATTGGGACTGTTTGTAGGATCGTGTTTCGATCTTAAAACAGCGTGTAGATTGCTCAAGGAATCAATTTGGAGGAGTAGATTGCTTCAGAAACTCTTGGAGAGTTTCGCGTGGAGGTAAAGATCCTAATTTTATCTAGTTTGTTTTATCTAACTCCATTTATTTCCGCATTATTTTGAGGAATCGATTGAGAAGATGGTTAGAGAAAATACATCAAATCCACATCAGTTGAGGATTGATGTGATGAAATTCGACGGCAAAAACAACTTCGGTATGTGGAGGTATAAGGTGATGGATGCGCTAACGACATCAAACCTTGAAGACACTCTACGGTTGGAGAAGAAGCGCGCATCAATAACTGAAGGATATTGGGACAAAATGAACCGTACAACGTGTGGCTTGATCAGGTCTTATTTGACACAAGATATCAAGTATCATGTGTTGCATGAAACATCTGCGAGGCAGCTGTAGGAGATCCTGGAGAAGAAGTATCTGACGAAAAGTGTCGAATCGCGGTTGCAGTTGAAGAGTAAGTTTTATTGTTTTCAGATGCAGAGAGGATGCTCCATCAACGAACACATAAATAGCTACACACAAACTTCTTACAGATTTAATTAATGTGGATGTGGAGATCGATGAAGAGAATAAAGCGGTAATTCTATTGATTTCTCTTCCTCAAGAAGAGTATGAGACCTTGACTCTTACATTGATCAATAGAAGAAAATCTCTTAGCTATAGTGAGGTGTCTGCTGCTCTTGTGAGTTATGAGCAAGGAGACAGGACAGACTGTCTTCTTCTAGGAGCACAACAACAGAGGCATTGGCGGTAAGAGGCAGAAGTTTCAATAGGAAGGGAATAGATGATCAGGGAAGATTGAAGTCCAGATCAGGCTTTAGAGATCTGAAGAGGAATCAGTGCACCATGTGCAAGGAGCTAGGGCACTGAAAAGTTGATTGTCTGAAGGCCAAAGGTAAGAAGAAGGAGCTGATGACCGAGGCAAATCTCGCGCAGGTGGTCAGTATTCAAGCCAGTACTTCACAGGCGGATGGATCGAATTCAGACTCATCGGTATTCTCTCTCTGTTACTATTCCCCTATTGATTACTCAGATAATGCCGAGTGGATCTTAGATACCGGAGCTACCTATCATGTGTACCCGAACAAGGCCTGGTTTTCTAGCTTTGAGAAACTAGATGGATGCTTCACGTTCATGGGTGATGATCATCCGTGTAATGTGGAAGGAATGGGTACAGTCCGTATCAAGATGGATGACGGGATAGTACGAGAACTGAAGGAGGTGAGGTATGTACCTCAACTCAAAGGAATCTTATCTCTATTGGTGTTTTGGAAGCATTGGGTCTTATGGTATCTATATGAGATGGTGTTCTCAAGATGACCAAAGGCTCAATGATGGTTATGAAGGGTGTCCGCCGGAGAAATCTCTACTACTTGAAGGGTAGTACAGTTACAGGTCAGGTGGAGACTTCTAGTTCTTCAGATGATGGTTGTACAAAGGTCTGGCAGATGAAGGTCTGACATGGAGGTGAAAAGTTTTTGCAAGCTCTTGCAAAGAGGGGATCATTGGAAGGTGCTGCTATCTGCAACTTGGTGGGTGAACACGACGTTCTGGACAAGAATAAGGTAAAATTCAGCACCAGTACTCACCGCTCAGAAGTTCTTCTTGATTGTGTTCACGTAAGCATTTGGGGACCTGCTAAGACTGCATCGCTTGGAGGTCACAGGTACTTTGTTTCTTTTATTGATAATTTATCTAGACATTGTTGGATATATCCCATGAGACAAATGTGTGAAGTCCTAAATATATTAGTGAAGTGGAAAGGAAGAATGGAGAAGCAGACAGGTAGGAAGATCAAGGAGCTACAGATTGGTAATGTTGAAAGATACATGAATCAATTCTTACGATTTGGCCAAAACACTGGTATTGGTACTCACTTCACAGAAGGTATACATGGGTTGGCTAAGGAGATAAATTGTTCCTTGCTGGAGAAGGTTCGGTGGTTGTTGTCTAATGCACGATTAGACAAATCGTTTTGGGTTGAGGCGATTGTGTATGCTAGCTATCTCATAAATGGTATGTCATCGACTGCGATAGAAGGCAAAACTCTATTGAAAATTTGGACTGGGAAAACTACTCAAGGTCATGCTTTACTGTGAGAATTTGGAAGTCCAGCCTACTTTCGTGCCAAAGATGGCATGGTGAATCCGCGAGTAAAGAAGTTTGTGTTTTTGGGTGTCAAGAGAAATATGAAAGGCTATGGCTATGGGACCTCGAAAACAGAAGATCGTGATGAGCCAGCATGTCACATTTGATGAGACTTCAGTGTTGAAGTATACTGTCTCTCAGTAGGTAGAGAAGACGAAGACCAAGAAAGTATCGCAGCGTGTGGAGGTTCATGCTACTCCGCCATCTCCAGTTGGTTTGGTATCAGTGAAAACTTTACCGGATGTGACACCGGGTGGAGATCATGTAGCCAAGGTTGATATTGAACAAGTTGAAAACATTGATGAGGATGTCGAATTGTTCGCAGTCATAGGAACCAAGATAAAACCACAAAAGTGGGTGAAGAAGCATGAATCTCAAGTTTGTGACTGCGAAAGCTCAAGTTGAAGGCCGTTATTCTCCATGATGACAGTGAGGAGATCATATGACTCAGCCAGATAGGTTCGCTGCTGAAAATTCAGGTACAAGTGCTTGAGCTTGATGAAGCTCATTCAATGAATTACGGTTGGCTTTTTTTTTTTGTGCAAGGTACGTAGGCAGCCGTAAAGGCGCAGCCACATTTGGTGATGCAACTCGTATGAAGCTGTTTGGGTTCTCGAGAAGTTGATTGAAACTTCACGTAGAGGTGGAGAGACTTCACGTAGAGGTGAAGTGTTGTGGCTAGTTAGACTTCACGTAGAGGTGAGATGTTGTGATCTCGATGAACAGATGATCTTCTGGTGAGAAGACAATTGAGCTTGCATAGAAGGGGTGTGCATCCGGTTTGTTGAAGCCGATGATGTGTTCGGTGTGTTCTACTCAGACTTGGTTGGACCGTCAGCTGAAGACATGTAGACTGGAGAGAGCCAGTCAATTGGAGAGTCAGTGTTGGCTCATGATGAGTTCTTCGTGAGGTCATGAAGTTGCTGAGTGAGAGACACGCAGCTCGTAGGGTATTTCTTCTAAGGTGAAGTGATAGGAACTCATGTATGGTGCATTTCGGTTAGATAGCTGAGCTCAAGTTGGACGCCAACAAATTGATATTGGAGTTTGGTGAGAGTTGTAGATGGCAACAAAAAACTCAGTTTGGATCTATTAAGATCAGTGGAAATCAATTGTTCGTGTGCTGGTGATTCGTTTGAAGCAACATGTTTCGTCTGTTGGCCAAGTCGAGATCGTGTGTCGATTTCGCCGAGATCATGTGTCGATTTCGTTCGGCACGCACAAGCCGAGATCGTGTGCCGATTTCGTCGAGATCGTGTGCCGATTTCGTTTGGAATGCACAAGCCGAGATCGTGTGTCGACTTCGCCGAGATCGTGGGTCGATTTCGCCAGGTATTAGTATATTAGAGTTCGTTGGAGTTCGGCTCAGATTTGAAAAAAAAATCTTCACCGAGGTGGAGAATTGTAGGGAGAGAGGAGATAGAGGAGACATCAGAAGATAACACAGAGATCGGTAGACAAAGGGAGCGAGAAATGGCACGTGTAGCAGGCCTTGAAAGACCTCGGTCGACCGCTCGGTCGACCGGAGGAGGACCGGTCGACTGGGCAGTCGACCGGTGTGCACAACGTGCACAGGAGTATCCCGACCGACCGCCCGGTCGACCGACTGAAAGCAAGGCTGCTCTCTGTTGGGTCCGGTCGACGGACCGGTCGACCGTGGACATGGGTCGGTCGACCGACCGGTCGACCGACGGACACGTTTTGGCTGTCCTTTCTGGATTCGGATTCCTTTTCTGTTTGGGATCGAATTCAATCCGGGTTTCCTAATACCCTAGGACTCTATGGCTATAAATAAGGGATAGAGCCCTCATGTATTGTATCCCTGAAAATCCTCTGAAAATCTCCCTTGAAAATTCCTTGAAGAAGGAATAAGTTGTAATTGATTGTTAAATCAATAAAATCTCTCTCTCCCTTGCCCCGAGAACGTAGGCACGTTGCCGAACCTCGTTAAATACTGTGTTGATTATTTTTGTCTATTGTTTCTCTGTTCTTATCTTGTTGGGTACATCTCCGGCTGCATCTGTCTCCTGTTTGGCGGATCCCTCAGAGAGGTTGTTGCAAGGGCGCGCGCAACACGCGGGAGGTTGAGTTAGAGAGGGTCAGAGTGGCACCAGATGGTGCGTAGCGAAGAGCAACGACATTGTTGTAGGAGGAGAGTGGAGTATGCGTTTTTTTTTCTTTGTGCTTTGGTTCTTTTAGCCACCCTGAGCGCCTGCATGTACACAATTTCTGTACTTCTGAGTGACTTTACGCTCTTGTACTTGATCGAGATTGTTGTCATTGATTTTTTCTAATGAAGCGCGGGGGGCTCATTGGCTCACCATTTTTTCTTTAAAAAAGCAAAATCCGCACATCAACAAAGATAAGAAATCCAATGGTTGAAATTGGTACCCTAGGGGAGATTCCCTTGCCATTGTCAAGGACAAATAAATTTTGGGAGAAAATGAGATGAATATTTATTGTATAGAATATAATTGATTTGAAATTTGAAATGTACACTCTTTTGAAATTTGACATGTACACTATTTTAGGGAAAAAAAACACTATTTTCGAATCAAATTAGATCTCAACTAACAATTTGTCTTGTGCGTGTCAAATTTGAGCCTCGATTGAACTCCTTACAAATAGTATTAGTGCTTATAATTCCTACTATGATCTCTCTTTTCTTAAAAGAAACAAAGAAATCTAGAAACAATGTACTAGAATTCAGTTTTCTTTCATTAAATCTTTAGTTAGATATGACGAATAAGCATAAGCATTTGGCCTTTATCTCCAAAAAAACTGTGCTAAAAATCTATGAATGTTACATGCCAAAAAAAAATCTAAAATAAAAAGTAATCTGCCTCACTGGCTCATGCAGACTTGGACTCAATCTTGTTCAAATCAAGGTGGATTTTTTTTTCTAATCCCATCAAATGTGAAAATGCTTAAGACTCCATTAATAATTTCTTTTCTTTTTATTCAGGTTTGATTCGGTTTCAAACCCATTAATCATTAACATCATGTTCTGGATCTACTAATTAACGTCTATAGCTTATCGGTAACGAAAAATTATGAGAGGTCTCACGTTCAAGACTCAATTACGATCCATCCGAAGATCTCAACAAGTACTTAACCAAGAGATTCTGAAAAAAAAAATGCAAAAAAAAAAAGAAAATTTGGTACAGTTTTTGAGGTAGAGTGGATCTACAGTCATAGGCATGGAGATGGTCTGTACCTTGCATAGTTTTGATACAAAGTCAACCCATATTCATCTCAATCCATGTGAGAGAACTTCAGTTACACTCCAAAGTCAAAATAATTTGCGTAATGAGGTCTTTGTAGTCTTTCAGGGATCATGTGATCGTCTTACAAACCAAAAAAAAAAAAAGAAAAAAAAAAAAGAAAGAAAAGAAAAGATTTATTTATATTAAAGGAAGAGAAAATAAAAATCAAACGCTAGCTTAATAAAATTCATCTTGCTCAGATTGTAAATTATATTTTAGAAACCAGTCTAATCATTAGAAGATTATAGAGCAGCCAGATCTCAGGGTATGATCATCAAATCTGACAATCAATAATTCATTACAGTAGTTAAAATAGGTAGACTTTTGGCTAATTGTGCATTGCTTCAAATGAAACAAATTCCATCAGTTTAGTTTCTGAGTTGAAATCACGAGAGTTTCAGCAATAAGTCTGTTGTTTATGAATATCAAAGAGATCATAGACCAGTTACCCCAATCCCCCAGCTTCCCCTTGCTCACCACCACCCACCCCCACAACCACCACCACACACACACAGAGAGGAGAGAGAGAGAGGAGAGAGAGAGAGAGAGAGAGATGGCCCTTGGAGCCAAACCCTAATGGTCCCCAAAGGGGAGAGAGAGAGAGAGAGAGAGAGAGAGAGAGAGAGATGGCCCTTGGAGCCAAACCCTAATGGTCCCAAAGGAGGAAAACTAAAGTGAGAAAGCTCACTTATGGAGAGTTGAGAAGCAATAATTATTTTATGGAGAGGAGAGAGAGAGTTTCTTTCGAGTCCTTTATTGAGTAGTACAGTTTGATAGTATATCTATTATCGCATCCTACTTGAGGGGTTCGGTTCATGTGTGTGAGCCACACACACATACAATAAGAGGGCCAATTCGACGTTGACACGTGGACTGGTCCTCTTATAATCCCTTATAATATGTATGTGAGGCCCACACACATAACATATTATAAGAGGACTAGTCCACGTGTTAACGTCGGATTGGCCCTCTTATTGTATGTGTGTGTGGCTCACACACGTGAACCGAACCCCTACTTGAGGGCATGTTCCTGCATTCCTCGTTAAATAAGAGTAGAAATCTGGTAAATTCATATCTCTACCCCTAAAATCTCTCTAAGCATTATTATCAGTCTTAATTAGTTGGATTGTTTTAAGAAAACCAGCCTAAGTAGCTGCATTTTTTTGGGAATGACCATCCTTAATTAACTGGATATTTTAAAATATAGCCTAATTTAGTATGATTCAAAATTTCAAATCCCATAACTATATAAGGAAACTAAATGAGAATAATAATGAGGATTAAAAGGTGTCTTAATTAGCTATCAAATTATAAATAACATATAAGTATGAAAGTGGAGAACAAGTGTTTTTTTGATGCATATACCGTTGCCGAACTTGAATTTGGGCTCCACATAACCCACTTTCATCTTTTTATTAGTGAGCCAAGACTCACTGGCAAGTAAGAACAAGTCTTGGTTGAATAAGAAAATGGCTGAATTTCTAAATACCCCATTATTCTTCCACTATTTTCCCAGAAAACCCCTGAACTTCGAAAATCTCAAATACCCTCATAAACTATCACAAATATTCCCCCAAAAAACCCGCCGTTAGCTGGTCATCTGCTGTAGGTCATGTGTCTTTCGCGTGTATTTTTTATGGTGAAATTATCCTTAGCTATCATGTGTGTTACACATGTTTATTTGTTTTATCTTATCTCCCTCTTTGAAATGTCAACTTCAAGTATGGAGAAGAAGTGTTTTTGTAGTGTTCGAGCTTCGATTGATCGTTTCTGTGTCGATTCGAATCCCGAGCGTCGTTTTTGAGGCTGTCATAATTAGAAGAGAAATGACTGTGGATTCTTTCAGTGGGTAGATGTGAAGGATGATGAAGTCTCAAGTGCACGTAAGAGAGTGGAAGTAGAGGGAAGGAGAACTTTTGATTCGACAGAGAATCCGAAGAATCAAACGGTTGAGCTGTTGTAGAGAGAAATTATAGGTAAAACAATGAGATTCTGATAGAGATTTTGCAACTGATGTCAAAACGGGAGAGTTTTGTTATGGAATATAGGAGAATTTCAATGTGTTTGGCCATTATTTGTGTAATAACTTGTGTTATTGGTAGGCTTTGATTGTTCTTAGCAGCAATTGAATGAAGAACCATTTAAATGAAATAATTTCTGTCCAATTGTGTTTTAATGTCTCTTGAAAGTTATAAATTTTAGCACGTGAGGGTCAGTCCACAGGGACATGTGGCTCTTTAGTTTCAACACTTTTAGACGAATTAGGTGAAAGTTTGTAAGTTTTGTAAGTTTATAAACTAAATATCATCTAAGAAATCAAGCACCTAGGGTCGAACCTCTAAACTAGAATCAAGTGGTCAATCTCGTTTCTCCATACTATCTGTTGTTACTCATTAAAATCTCTACTTCTAGTAGGAAAATTAAGTCTGAATATTCAATATAAGCACAATGGTATTATCTGCATCACATGGTCCATTAAAGGTAAATAAAATGACTAAATAAATTAAAAGCAAAAAAAAGCAGTAAAAGCCTAAGCATGGACCACTGACTATTGATACATACCTTGTCAAATAACTAGTGACTCTAAAAATAATCTCCTAAAGTTATAGGTCAGCTGGTGTGCATACAGTCATAGATAGGAGAATGACTCGGTCCACAAGAATTAAGTCTAGGTTCATCTTCCCTAAGCACTTGCAGTAAATTAGCTACTCATGATATGATTTACTACATTACAATTCAGTAAATTATAATGAAATCAACTAATTATTGCAGCAAATGAATAACCACCTTAATTAACTACTCTGAATTAATACATAACTAATTAATTAAAGTAATCTTTAAACACTAACCAATTAATTGACCTTTTTAATTCAAACTAAGTTAAATATTTAAATATCAACACTCTCCTTTGCATGGATGTAACGCCCCGATCCTGGCGGATACGGAGACATTACTGCAACGTATATACGCAAGTCAGAAGTACCTTCACGTATATACGCTAAGCATCAGTACAGGCAAGAATCAGAGTACGGAAGCAAGTGGTGCATTATACATTCCAACACATGAGTGCAATTACAAAGTTATCACCAGAGGTGATCCAATATTACATGAATATTACATCACTGACATGCGCAATTGCGAGATTACAAGCAGATGTACATGGATGAATAGTACAAAAGGGCACTCACGAGTTTACTAAAGGAAACTCGAGAGGCACACAGGGGGCCTGGAAGAATAGAGCTCTGAACGGTCTGCTGGAGATCCACGCTACCGCTACGCCACTCTGATCAGCACAGGGAGAATCCACGCACCTTCAATCTCCATGACCTGGACATGAGAATCCAGGGGAGTCAGATGAAACTCCCCAGGCGAGTGGTGAAGTAAAAGCCAAGTGGCGAGCGAGGGTAAGCACATGTATAGTGATAAAACCAAATAAAGCCGAGGGCGAGCAAATCTGATTGTATGGTTTCAGATCACGGCTCCATAAGACTAGTACGTCGAAGGAATAATCCAAACAAGAAACCCTCATATATATACCCTTATCTTATGTCACCATAATCTAAGCACATACAACCAGACTGCACTCAAGACATGATAAGATAATAAGCAGGAGGCAGGTGGATACAAGGAATAGAGCAGAGCATGAGCATTAATATAATAGTACTCATAAAACCGGAAATCCGATGTAAAATCCAGGACAAGCAAATATAGTAAGGCATATCACAGATTCAAAACCGTTTAAGCTACAGGCTTCAGTATCGTCCCATTCCACATACCTCCACTTACAACTTAAAGAGCCGGTTATTAGACACTTTATTATTACTCGTCTTACCCTGATATCTAGCTATGTGAACTAGCGTCCCAGCACACATAGATCCATATCCGAGTAAAGCAAGTTGTTATTGGAAACCAGCGGGGATATCACGAACTATGTTTACAGTGGGTCCCGTACATACCCGGGACCACGGCCCAGGATTGTTCCGTTGCTTGGTGACGGAACCTGCCGCAAGGCTAACAGGAGGGACTTATGTATGCCCTTATCATGATTCAGGAGGAGGGAGCCAGCACTCCCCTCGGTTGCCTGGAGGCCCACAGGTCAGACCAGAAGTTTTAGTTGCACAACATGCCTAATACCACTGTAAACACGAACACATATTGATATCCGCAAGTTTCCCCCGACCCAATGCAAGTGGTTCCTTTTATGAATTATTAGATTAATTATCAATTTACGGGATAACAAGAGCAGGACATGATCAGGGAATTCAGGAGTTCAGGTCACTGTATATAATACAGGATAAGGTCACTGATCATGATACAGGATATCAGGTCACTGTACATAGTACAGGATAACAAGACAGGGTTCCCGTAAATGTGATAATCACAGGTCAAGTATGTCATGCTGGGTGTCAAGTGATAGCATGACAGGATGATGATTTTGGCAGGTGACAAGTCATGTCAAGAGATTGATAATAATCCGGTGGCACGTCATATCATAACAAGGGGTCTTGCCAAGTAGTAGCATGTCAGGTGTTAGGTGATAACAATCAGTTGTCAGGTGATATACATGTGTTAAAAGTAATATGAAACGACAAGTGTATAGACGGTGGTCAGGCATGAAGTAATGGCATGGGTAGAATAGTAGCTGAGCACAACAAAGCGGAGCTGAGCAAGCTGGAAGTACAGACAGCAAACGTATTTAACACTGGAGCATCTGGCGAGGTTACCGGGACGACTCGACTGAAGTACGAGCGGTAAATCCGGCAGCAACTCGCCTAGACGAATCTAGTGGTAAAGCGCTGAACGCTGAGCATACTCACCACCAGGCGGAGCTGGGAAACCTGACGATCCCAACACGCCTCTTCCGAGACAGTGAGGGACCGGAGGCTGAACTGAGAGACCTGCCGGTCCCAATCACCCTCTCTTTTCGAGATAGTGAGTGACCGGAGATTGAAGGGTCCGAAGCCAAGTATGGTATAAGGCAGTACAATACATCACAGGCATGGTATATGCACCAGAAGAAAACTACCCTAGTACAAGCATTCGTCACAGAGCAATACATGTCCAGATATAGGCACTCGGCCATACACAATACAGGGACTCAGCCCAATACAAAGTACATGGAAACATAAGTAAAATACATATCGACCCGACAAAGCGGGAAATCCAAATGGAGGCGAGAGCGAGGACACTCGCCTAAATCACCGGAAAGCCGAAAAGTCTGGAATCCCTGGAACTCGCGCACGCGCCATAAATATAATAACATAAATATAGGGGAGAAGGAGACACAGGGAGACGCGGCTTGACAGTGGGACGCGGGGTCGCAGACGCGGGAGTCGCGTCGCAGGAATAACAGACGCGGGAAAGAGCAGACGCGGGGAATAGGCTCTGCGTCGTGCCAAATGCAGAAACGCGGGAAGCGCGTCAAGGGATTGCCCAGACGCGGGGTTAAGATCCGCGTTAGGAAACAACAGAGGGGAGGAAAGGTGCTTCCTTTGTTGTGCCCGACGAAGGGATGTTCGGCCCAATCTAAAAGGAGGGTACGGCCCTAAGTCTTGCCAACGGAGAAGAACGCGGACGCGGGAATCACAAACGCGGGAGTCGCGTTGTGAAGACACCACAAACGCGGGGTTCGAGACCCGCGTTCAAATCAGGGCACGAGGGAAACGCGGACGCGGTCGTGGGGTCCGCGTCGCGTTAGCACGAGGAGATTACAGACGCGGGAGTTTGCCTCGCGTCATGACGATACAGTAACGCGAAGGTCGCGTTAAAGAGGTCGCTCATACGCGGGGGTAAGATCCGCGTCGGCAAGTCACAAGGAGAGACAGGGAGTTGAGGAGAGAGAGGAAGAGAGTCCAGGAGAGAGAGAGAGAGTGTCCAGGGAGAGAGAGAGAGA
Organism: Agave tequilana; assembly: GCA_038442645.1. NCBI lineage: Eukaryota > Viridiplantae > Streptophyta > Magnoliopsida > Asparagales > Asparagaceae > Agave > Agave tequilana. Next base: position 17,447 of record JAVJIF010013473.1, read on the forward strand.
GAGAGTGAGAGAGAGAGAGTGAGAGAGAGAGAGAGAGAAAATCCCAGAGAGAGAAAAGGGGGGGAGAAGAGAGAGTGTACCAGGAGAGAGAGAGAGAGTGGACCAGGAGAGAGAGAGAGAGAGAGAGTGGGTGAGAGAAAATGGGGGGCCCCAGGAGAGAGAAAACAAGGGGGGCCTGCTGCCCCCTCAGGATCCGCACAGCGCCCCCCTTGGGGCGCCCGGCCGGCCTGCCGCCGGCCAAGCGGCGGCGCCGGGCGCGCTGGCCGCCGGCGGAGAAGGAGGGGGCTGTGCCCCCTCCACAGAGAAAGAGGGGGGCTTTGCCCCCCTCCAGCACTGGCGCAGGGGCCCAGGCGGGCCCCCCTTGGCCGCCCACCGGCTGCCGGCACACGCCCGGCGGCGCCAGACTGGGTGGCGCCGGCCACCCCAGGGAGATGAGGAGGAGGGGCTTTGCCCCCTCCACAGCAGCGCACGGGGGGCGCGAGGCCCCCCGGCCGCGCCCAGGCCGCCGGCCACGCGCCGGCGGCGGTCTGCCCACGCCGGGCCCGGGAGAAGAAGAGGAGTCGCGGAGAAGGTGGGGCGAGCCGGATCTAGGGGGAGAGAGGGAAGGAAATTGGAAAAGAAAAGAAGGGAAGAAAAGAAGAAAAGAAGAGAGGCCGGAAGTTGGGGGTCTTCCTCGCCGGCGTCGAGGTGCCGGAGGGTGGGGCCGGTGGTGGGGTCGGCTGGGCTCTCTTGGAGGAGATGAGGAAGAAGAAATAAAGAGAAGAGAAGAAGAGAAATGAAAAAGGAAAGGAAAGAAAAAGAAAGAAAAAGAAAAAGTAAAAGGAGAGAGAGAGATAGTGATGGTGATGGAGATGGAATTATGAGAGAGGGGGTGGTGTCTCCCACGTGGGGGGAGTGGGCTGAGTCAGTGGGGGAAAAGAAAAAGGAAAGAAAGAAAAAGAATGAATTGGAAAAATAATAATATTATAATATGGCCGCGAAAATCGACTGTTCCAGAAAAATCCCCAAAAATACCCGAAGGTAGAAAATGTCATCCTGAGGAATAATATGAAATCGGTTTTCTAAATAAAATCCCGTTTTAAAATTAAAAATCCAAAAGTCAGCCGCCGATACCGGTCTACACCGGGTCGGCCGGATTTGATAAATTCTGAAAAATCTCAGAAAATGTATTAAAGAAAAAATATGATTTTTAAGAAGTAAAGTGAAAGCGGAATTTGGAAATTCAATCCTGGTTGTAAACTAAAAATCCTGGAATCAACCAGCGATACTGGCCGATACCGAATCCGGTGGATTTTCATAAATTCGTAAAATCCTCAGAAAAAGGTATTTAGGTAGAAATATGATTTTAAGAAATAATGTCTAAGACACTTTTAGTAATTCCAATTAGTTTGTAAATTAAAAATCCGGGAATCGGTCAGCGGTACTGGTCGACACCGGTTTTGAAGATTTTCAACTTAATTCAGGAAATTCCAGAAAATCATAGAAAATCTAGAATATTGGAAAATGATGTTTAAAACTGAAATCGGTCAAATCGGAATACCGGAATGCCCAAATCGAGCAATACTCTAGGATCGGGCCCTCGGTTCAGACTAGGGCTGACTCCGAGTCCACGAATCCAAATCCAAGACAAAACGTTCATATAAAGAATCATAATACAAAACAAATACAGGAAGTAAATCGAAAAATACGATCGAAAAATCTGAATAACGCAACTAAGTACGTATTCCGGGAGCGGGGTGTTACAATGGACCCCCCATGTGATGCCACCACATGCTACAGTGAAGAGAAGAGAGGGAGGGAAGGAGCATGGGCCCCGCTTCCTCCACCTTTAGCTGCCTCTTGTGCACGTTTCCAAGACGATGAGGTTTCCCATTGAATGAAAAAAATTCAACTTGGCTTTTTATCTAAGCTTGCTGCCATGAACTAATTACAAAGAAGCACGGATTTTTTAATAAAATTGAAAAAAAACATTTTGGCCCCCAAAAAAAAAACAAGAGAAAAAGAAAATGGCGAAAATCAAAGGCCAAATTCGGCCAAACCAAAAAGCACCCCAAGAATTGTCATGCTATCATGATTTTACAAAATAAAATAAAATAAAAAGAAAAATAATAAAAATAAAAACCTATAACCCAGATGACTGCCCCCAGGGCGGCGGTCTATGAATCCTTCTTATATATAATATAAGAGTTTTACAAAAAGACCTTTTGAAAAATACATCTATTACATAATATTCATTTTCAAGTCAGACAGGTTTTTTAAATGACCAATACAGGCAGACAAATGGAGGAATCAGTAAAAACTTTCAATATCAAAGTTGTAGATATTCAAATTCTATTTTCGTAGACATCTTGAATGACTACTTCCGGAGTTCTGTAGCTAAAGTATAGCCAAAAATCGCAATGTATTTGGAAAGCAACCCTCAATCTTTTATAAATTGCGTGAATTTATTGCTGAAAGTAACCGAATTCTCTTTCTTCTTTTTTTTTTACTTGTTTCCTACAAAATTCAATCAAATATACTTGACTAGCATTATTTATATACAAATAGTAGATAATTAGGAGCATAAAATGATTTAAAATCGTGCTGATCAGACAGCGACGACCAACACGATCACGAACCACGACGGCCATCGACAATGATGACGAAGGGCTCAATGTTCAGTTTCGGAGGAAGGAGATGGGGTGGGTTGGGCAGGCAGGTGAGTCAGTGGGTTTTTTGTGAAAGAAAAACTTGGAACGGTTTTCGTTAACTGATGTGATAATAGAAGTAAATATGTCATTTCGCAGATGTCGTTAACAATATTAAGGGGTAATATGATACACAAATAGTTTAAGGGGTATTTGAGATTTTCAGAGTTCAGGAGGATTGTCTGAGCAAAAAGTGAAAGAATAATTGGTTATTTAGAAATTCAGCCTAATAAAAATATCATTTTTGAGAAAATAACATTTAAAAGTGAAAATAACATACCAATTTTTTCAAAAACAAAATAGAGAAACCGCGTGAGGATCCAAATCCCACCTCAGACGGTTAGACCCGATTTCGGATCCGATCCAAATCATCCCCGCCGCCGACACTCGATGCGGCGGGGCCGGCCACCCACGTGATCCGATCCCTTCCTTAACTTACAATTTCCGTTCTGGTCCCTTTCGCCTCTTCTTCAATCTCACTCCCCAGAAAATTCCAAACAAAAAAACACTCGGAGCCTTCGCGAACTCACCACCTTTCCTCTACTCAACCCCTCAACTCCCCCAGTTTCTTCAAGATCCAAACTTTCGTCCAATTCGAGCAAGAGAAAGCCCCGCCATGGACAAGTACGAGCTGGTGCGCGATATCGGGTCGGGCAACTTTGGCGTCGCCCGCTTGATGCGGCACAAGGAGACCAAGGAACTCGTCGCCATGAAGTACATCCCTAGGGGCCATAAGGTAATTGTCTGCTGTTTAATCTCGCAAAAAAGCTTAGCTTTGATCTTTTACTGGCTTCGTTTTGTGTTCAGATCGATGAGAATGTGGCGCGAGAGATCATCAACCACCGGTCGCTTCGGCATCCCAACATTATCCGGTTCAAAGAGGCGAGAAAGTTTGGATTTTGGGGGGTTTTGGTGAAATTTGGGGTGGTTTGTGTAATTTTTTTACTTTTTGATTTCACCCAAAAACGCCCCCAAATCCAAACTTTCTCACGTCTTTGAATATTTTTGGTTTTTGCAGGTTGTTTTGACGCCGACGCATCTGGGGATTGTGATGGAGTATGCCGCCGGCGGCGAGCTCTTTGAACGTATCTGCAGCGCTGGAAGATTCAGCGAGGACGAGGTTCCTTTTTTTTTTTGCATTTCAGCCCTTAAAAGTTCTTTTTTTGCAGACCACCCTCTTATTCTGTAAATTCGTTTTCTTTTAGGCGAGATATTTCTTCCAGCAGCTCATCTCTGGCGTCAACTACTGCCATTTTATGGTAATAAACTTTAAATGCTGATTTTGTAAATTAATGCTTGTGTAATTGTAAATATATTAATTAGTTGAGTCGATTTCAGCAAATATGCCACCGAGATTTGAAGCTGGAGAACACTCTCTTGGACGGTAGCCCGGCACCACGCCTGAAAATATGTGACTTCGGTTACTCAAAAGTACATTGTAAATTTTGTTTTTCTCACTTTACTCCCTTTTGGTGGTTACTTGTAAATTTATATATTTGTAATTGTAAAATTTGAAAATTTTGGAACAGTCATCACTTTTGCACTCGAGGCCCAAATCGACGGTAGGGACGCCGGCCTACATTGCACCGGAGGTACTCTCTCGGCGAGAGTATGACGGCAAGGTGAGATTTTTTGCAAAATTTTGCATTCTTCTTTAGTTTGCGTGCGGGTTTGGATTTCAGATCTCGGTGTGGGACCCGTTAAGGATAATGGTGTGCATATTGTTAAAGAAGCGGGGTTGCTTGAGAGACAGAGAGAAAACTAGAAATTTTAGCACTCTTGAGTTGGTTGTGTGGAATTTTGGGGTCTTTGTAGCACCTCATGGGCCCCTGGCTCAATGTTGGTTTGCTTTTGTATGGAATCATTCAAGTTGGACTTCTTTTCACATTATCCCTTTCAATGGTGTTCACCACTTGCCCACGAAATTTGATACAAGTTGCTTTCATTTGTTATGGTCACGAGTGTGACATAGTTTGGTTAAGGGTGAAAAATGTACGGAAATAGAATAGCTTTATGAATATCTATAAAAACTTTTGGAAAAAAACCAAGTATTCATACTGTCATATATATATATATATATATACTCTAGTGAAGAGGATAAGAGAACTACTATAATGCCATAGTCAGTTGAGGGAAGTTTGCTTTTTGTTTCTAGCAATGTCGGTGCACCGACCCTTGTCAAAATGTTAGAATCTTAATAAACAGTAGCGCTATTAGTCAGTTTCAGGGTAATTTATAGACAAATGTGAATAATTGACGATTTGACAAATATTCTTATGGATGTTTGAGTTATTTGATTACACATGCTACACACACATACCCATGATCAGCTAATGAATAGGTCTTGGGGAATCTTTCTACTAAAAACTTTAAGATAGTTCAGGATTTTTTTCAAGATGATACCATCTTATCCTCATTGACTTGTCACAGTTGGGACTTAAAATTAGTTATTGGGAACCCTACATAACTTTTTGCTTGTGAGCAACATGTTATGCTATCATTTCTTATCGAAACTGATTCACAAAAATAAGACCTCTTGGATGACTCGAGCAATCAGTTATCTTCTGAGGTAAAAGTTATTTTCTTTTTAATTTGTATAATTGTATCAAAAGGTTCTCTCATCTATGGCAATTAATTTCTCTCTAAACATGCATTTCATCCAATACATGAGAGTTGTTAGTTTTACAGGGGTTACATTACATTGTCTGATGGACTACATGAATGATCTGGTCCCTGCATATGGACTCCCTTTTTTCTTCTCTAATGATCTGCATTTATCTTTGCTTAATATTATAATGGTGTCTGAATTTGACCTGTAAATATATTTGTTAATGCAGTGAATTCAGTTCATCTAAATTTCCTAATATGTAAGGTTATTTTATTTTATCTTTAAGTTCAACCAGTTGAGACTTTGACTCCTTTTCACTAGCTCAGCAGCATGAATATGTTCTGTGGATGCAGTCAGAAGGTTCGCACTGGAATTTCTGGCCATCAAACCCAAACTCTCTGTGCTTTATTGTTAAAGACCTTTGTGTTGAGGAAACAACATTTGTTTTCTGTTAGATGATATTTGACTTATCTATGTTGTTCAAACCTCTCCATTGTCATGAAAGTACACCTAGGAGGGGGGGGGGGGGGGGTAAATAGGTGTATGGCTAATCTAATGACAAATGATGCGGATTAAAACTTAATTGCAACACATTTAGTGTAACCAAAGAGTCTAGCTGAATTCCCGGTGAAGAGCTCTGGACTATCTCCTTTAAATTCCTCTAATAAGAGTTGAGGTGCTATGTAAAGCTCTCTTGGTTCAACACAAGTGAGGCATACAAACAATACTAAGTATATATGATATGAACAATATGAATCAATGCAAGATATGAAAGAGAGAGTTTAGAGATAGTGGATCAATCGCAAACACCGAGATATGTTTCGAGGTTCGAGCCACTGCTCTACGTCCCTGCCATCACACAGAAGGATTTCCACTATATCATCCATACAGGACTTCCCACACAGGGAACCTCCACTGAGGATTTGGGTAATACAAATTAGGAGTACACAACTTCTCTCTCCACAACACAACCTCTACACAAGAGGTAAGGCAAAATAAAAATCATCTCTACACTTAGAGGGATGGGTACTTAGTCAAACAACTCACCTTACATTAGAGGGATAAAGCTCAAGCCAACACGCCAACAATCACCTCTACACTTAGAGGGATAACAACCAACTCAAACACAACATCCACAATCACCTCTACACAAGAGGGATAACAACAAACCCAAATAGAAGAAGGTTTACAACTCTTGGTGGTCTCACTAAACCACAAACCAATTGTTTTCTCACAAAACAAAGATCCTAATAGATTGGATAGATAGATAGCTCAAGTGTGAGAAAATAAAGTGTTTGAAGCAAAGAAAACACTTGAAAAAAATCTCCAAATAGATATTGAAATCAAGATCAAAAACTAATTCCCAAAAGACTCTCTTTTCTTTGAATTTTTCAACACTTTAAAAACATAAAAATAAATCTTTTGACCACAAAAACTCTTGCTGAAAAACACTTGAAAGATAGAAATTTTTCTCTTCTCAAATCTTGGTAAAATCAGCTCAAGAGAAGGCATATATATAGCCTCTTAAAAATCTGCCGTTGGCAGCCAGGAAAGGGCAGAAATGCCTTTCCGGTCGACCGGCCAACGGTCATTTTTTTGATCGTTGTGCCTCTGGTCGACGCCCGTCGACCGGGCCAAAGCCAACGGTCGACCGCCTGGTCGACCGGCCCCTACCCGAGAGTGGGGTGCTTTCAGTCGGTCGACCGCGCGGTCGACGGCCGAATAGCTGGCCTTTGTGCACGTCCGTGCACATCGGTCGACCGTGATGGTCGACCGACTCCTGGTCCGGTCGACCGCCAGTGCAGTCTGGCTGGGGATATGGGTATTGAAAACTTGACTTTTTATCTTCTAAAAAATCTCATAAAATACACTTAAATTTCACAAAATAAGTTTTATTAGATCTTTGAAATACATATGTGTGACAAAAATTCAACACACATTATAAACAATTTGAACCATTTTTGTGATATTGAAATTTAGCCTTTAAACAAATCCGTATTTTTCAAAACTTAGATTTGAAATGGAAAATCGTTTTCTCCAAACTCATGTAAATACAAAAAATAATATTAAAATAACTTTGAAGCATATTGTATATGGATAGAATCTAATATACATATAAGATATATATATATCTATTTTTTGACATGAAATCCAACATCAGTAAAACCGAAAACAAAACCAATAATTTTAAACTTGTGTGTGTATGTGAACTTGAGCATATCAATACTATCTATCTTTACAATGATCTAAATATACTAAACACAAACCGTGGTCTTCTTGTAGAACTCCTTCTCTAAGTCGACTCGATCTAAACGCGATCCAACGAGCTTGACTCCAACCGAGTACTAGATGCGATCTTGATGCTCGAGCTTTTGAATCAACATGTGAAAGCTCCAAAACTCCTTTGTTGAAGCTAACAACTACTAAAATCTTGATCAAATATTTGAAACTAAATATCACAAGATTATAAGTAAACTATAACTACATGAGTTAATCATCATCAAAACTAGAGTGATGGGCCAACAGTCCATAGGTGTGTTGGTGCCTAGAAACTTTCATTCATTTATGCTTGCTGCTCCTGTTGGCCGAAAATACATCACCACTTTTCCATCACTTGCTTTTGGAGACCTTTCCATGGCATTTATCATACTTCTATTACTAGTTTTTCTTTACATGGAATAAGCTAGCCTATTTCATCCTTCTAAGCCACCTTTCCCTGTTACGAAACACACCTACACTGAAGAATGAACTTTCATTATTGTCAATAAGAAATTCAATATCATATGATTAATGCATTTCTGTTCCCTTCAAGATGTCAAGGGAACATACGAGTACTCCCTCCGTCCAAGAATAGTAGTATGTTTTTTGACCAAAATTTTGTCCGAAATTAGTAGTCCATTTTGAATCCCAATGTCACTTTTATCATTTCCAATACTACTTGTACTATTCCCAATACACTTTTATCATTCCCAATATTACTTTTATCATTCAAACTTCAATTCCCCACAAAGTCTTAATTCCCGTATCCAGTCAAAAAACGACAAATAAAACCGAACGGAGGGAGTATTTCTTTTGATATTTTTTACACAATAGATCCTCTGGTATCATCACCATCATCATTTCAACCTTTTCCTATCAAAATGGACTGGGCTATGAAGCGTAAGGTACCATGATTGACTAAATTGTATTGACTAGTTGTCAACCTCACATAAATCTTTTAAATAAGTGCAAATTCTTCCCAAACAAACTATTAATGAGCAGCAGGGATCCCATAAATTTACTAGGCCAGTTGGTGGGTTAGTAAATCCTGGCTTTTGTCATATAGCTTAATTGCTTAGGCTCACACAACCTCCTAGACTAAAAGAGAGTCTAGAAGGGAAATGGTAATAGATCTGTACGTGGAACTACATTCAGCCCAAAATGTAGATACAAAGTCAAACATCCAAATATAATACATTCCCATACATTCCCCATTAGATTCTTCCATATATATTTTCAATTCTATTTGCGCCCTTAAACTCCTTTTTCCTTGAAAATTTGTAGGACTTAAAACATACGGAGGGACTGAGTCCTAATCCTGCGGTTTCTCTCTCTCACCTTTGCTTGCTTTCCTTAGTGGGTTGCTAGGTTAGCAAAGGAAGCTAATCCATATATTTCTATACACTGTTTATATGCTGTAATTACTGTCTTTCTAATAGAATTCAGATTTAGAATTTTGGCTTATATTGAGGAGCAGATCTCTGTGTGGGTTAGAGTAAAGTGATGGGCTAGTTATAACATTGTAAATATTTCTTACTTAGTTTATGTCAAGCCTTTTAGTTGTTTTATACTGCCAAGCCCATAGGAAACTTCGTTTCCTGAACAGTTTTAGAAAAATGTTTTTATTCAACTGGAGTTGAATCTTTCTTAACCAACTTGCAATGTTAGTAAATGTTTGTCATCATTATAAGGTGCAATATCATTGTTATAGGGGTGAATGCAATAATGAGTAACCCATGCTACTGCATAAATTTAATTAAAAGCTTATATTGCTTTTTACTCTTTCAGACAATGATTTAAAAGTGATACATCTTGGGAATCCTACAGTACAAACTACTACAGATGTTAATGTGTTTTTTTTTTAATTTTTATTTTGGAGGAAGTAATGTTTTTTTTTTCAATGGTGCAGCTGGCAGATGTATGGTCATGTGGGGTAACTCTTTATGTGATGCTGGTTGGAGCCTACCCCTTTGAGGACCCAGATGACCCCAAAAATTTCAGAAAAACCATTTCGGTAATTCCTGATCTACATGTCTTCTGTCTCATATGATCTCTTTTACTTCCTAACTTTTATTGAATTTATATACTAGTAATTTCTGCAGCTGCCAATTACTGACCTTGATGAATATTTGTTTAATGATTCTCATTTTACCCCCCATTGCAGAGAATAATTTCGATTCAATACGAGGTCCCTGATCATGTCCACTTATCCTTGGACTGCAGGCAACTCCTCTCCCGCATATTTGTCGCGAACCCAGCTAAGGTACACAAATGATGCTGTGAAAGCCACTTTTAATTTGTCGTAGTGCATAATTTCTACTTGTCATCAGTCTTATGAATAATCTAAAAAGTACTTCATGAGGGAACTTTCATATCATTTGAAACTTTATTGAAACCTCTTGCACAGGTTTATTGGATCCCTTGCGCCATCGGCTACAAGTTATTAGTCTTTTAGCCGCTATTATCATCCAAGCCTACTTAGCTCTTCATTGTATATACTCATGACACCCAGATGAATGTCCATTGGTCCTCCACGAGTTAAAAGTTCTTCTTCCTCAAACGTCTTCGCCATTCATGTTATCATTTTTTTTTAGACACACCTGAGCATTCTGATTTCTGTTTGTTTGGACCTTCCTTGTTGCTCAACATTTGGTACCATTTTTCCTCTTAATTTTACTGATGAGAGACACTGGGAGAGTATATTCATAACGCATGCTTGATTTGCTGATACTGGATATTTTTTCACCTGAAGAGGATCACAATAAAGGAGATAAAGAACCACCCTTGGTTCTTGAAGAACTTGCCGAGGGAGCTGACAGAAGAGGCACAAGCAATCTACTTCAAGAAGGATAATACTACTCCCACATACTCCCTTCAGAGCATCGATGACATTATGAAGATTGTTAAGGAGGCAAGGACGCCTGCCCGACGACAACACCTGTTCCAGGCTTCGGATGGACTGAGGAAGAAGAAGTGGAAGGGGAAAACGAGGGAGGGAAACAGGAAGAGGAAGAGGAAGAAGAAGACGAGTATGACAAGAGGGTCAAGGAAGTCCATGCCAGTGGAGAATACCAAATCAGTTGACCACAAAACAGAAAGAGATAAGAAATACTTTCCAAATTTAAACCATTGTTAATTATGAATTTCTTTAGTTTCTTCTGTTAGTAACTAGTTTTCTCATCTGCAATATATACTAGTACTTTTGTAGTAAGAATCCCCTCTGTTTATTGTGGTAATGTCGAAAGGTTTGAATCATCTTTCAATTGATACTCATCTGAGTCCATTGTATCCTATCAAGGTAGGAAATGAGAGGCAGATGTTGGGAGATCTAACAAATTGTATCATCCTGCACCTGCCTTTTTATTTTTTTGGAAGCGATAGAAAGTACTCATGTGAGTATTAATATGAGTTCCTCATAATATTTCTGGTAAAGAATTTGCTGTTTTGTTTCTAAAGAAATTGTCGCGCATAAAGTCCTGATAATTTCATGAATACAGACCACAATCATAAATATTGAACCAAATCTTTGATCAACATATGCATAGACATTTCATGAATACAGACCGCAGTCATCAATATTGAACCGAATCTTTAGTCAATATAGGCATAGACATTAAGGTATATTTCAGGCAGCGTTATGATGTTAGATCTACAATTTGTAGATGTCAGTGATGTTACTTGATGTACAGAAATGGAATTATTCTTGTGTTGATGAAAATCCAATGGTGAGGGGCTAATTAACCTGAAAATTATATTTTTCATTTTCCTTTGTTGCTTATGGCAGCAAACAAGAAAAGGCTGGCTCATTGCCATGTTCCTCTCACCTCCACTGAAGCTTCCTTGTTAACAGTGTGTACACAATCTTGAAGATTGTAGAGGATGTTTCTATAAAAATTTCCCTAATTATATCATGATGGTAATTCTTTCACATGCAATTTCAAATCATGTAAACGTTTTAAATGTAAGCATCATTGTATGCTTCTTCCCTCCTTCAATGAAAGCATCCAATTTTTTTCGGATTCGAGTACTGAGCAGTGCAATGAGTTTGTGGTGCTAGGCTAGTGTCTTCTTTTTTAGTACTATATGTAGATCCTAATGAGAAGCAGGGTTTCACAGAGAAATCTGAGATCAAGAATCGAGTTTTCAGAAGAAAAGAAGAAGAAGGTTGAAGATGGGTCTGGAGATTGTCGAGGAGGAGGTGAGCGCGGTGAGCCAGATGCCACTGATATCGTTGAACCACGTTTCCTTCGTGGTCAGGTCGGTGAGCAGATCGGTCAGGTTCTATGAGGAGGTGTTGGGCTTTGTGAGTGTCAAACGCCCGTCTTCCTTCAAATTCCATGGTGCTTGGTAAGAGAAACCTCCATTGTTCAAATTCACATTTTAGTCAGTTTGCAAGCTGTAAGCTGTACCTATTTAGAATGTCGCATTATATTCTTGCTTATTGTTGTTTCCTATTCTAAATTTTGCATGTTTTGTAACCATATTGCAGATGAGAACCCTTCTTTTCCCTTCTTTTGGATGAATATTTTGCTTTCATGACATATAAATCACTCCACAATCAATATCCTTGTTGTATATGTTTTGATTAGCATCTTGGTAGTAGCATTCATCTAGTGCTAATTGCAGTTTAGAATTATGTTCCTGATTCTTCACATTTCTTCTTGATATATATATAAATCGAAACTCCTAATTTCAGGAAAAAGTCACAAATTTCTCATCTTTTCAATAAAAAATTAACTACTGATCAATGTAACCAAGCATTCAGAATATATTTCACCATAGAAAATACCAGATTTCAGCTTCTAACTGTAACTTCTCAGGTTGTATAACTATGGGATTGGCATCCACTTGCTGCAATGCAACTCGCTCGAAGAAGTGCCCAAGAAGAAGGGGGTCATCAACCCGAAGGACAACCACATCTCCTTCCAGTGCTCAGACATGCACCTCCTGATGCGCAAGCTGGAGGAGATGGGCATCGAGTACGTGACTGCAGTGGTCGAAGACAGTGGCATCCAGGTTGATCAGCTCTTCTTCCACGACCCCGATGGCTACATGGTGGAGATATGCAACTGCGACAACCTCCCAGTTCTCCCACTCTCTTCCTGCCCTCTCAAGTTCCCGTATCCGAAAGAGACAATCCTAGCCTCCCTGTACAGCAGTAAGCTCTTTTTCCTATTCTTCTCACTGGCAGATTCATATAATCTTGTTGTCGGCCTAATTGAAATGTTTTACAGATAAGGGAAACCCTATGTTCCGGTCCATGTTCCAGTTTGGTTCGTGCGCTGCTGAAGCCGAATCTGTTATCATGGAGGCCTTGGTCACAGACATGATGGATATCTCCTTCTGAGCATGAGATGGATCAGTTTATTTGTCGATGAAATGGAGAAGAGGTTTTGGAACCGGGTTCATGTATAGCATATATTTGATATTAAGTGTGAGTATTTTGTGTAGTAGATGTTGTTTGGGCTAGAGTTTGCAATCTGAGATTCTGCTCAGTGGTGAGATGATGAAGCGTGAACCTGTCGATTTCATTAATTTTCATTGTTATTTTCATAATGTGGAGAGATGTTTCGAGAATAAAATAAAGGGAGGATTATATTGTTTCTATACACAAAACTTCCCTAATTTTTTGCTGCCTAATGAATTTGTTACTCTTCTCCTCACTTTCTGACTCAAATTACTCTGAATTTCTAGCGATTTTTCCAGAAGGCTAAACTTTAATTTTACTAAAGAGTAGCTTATATCTTTAACATTCCCAATAAAAGGCTAGAAACAATACAAGCACTGACCCAATAAAAGGGGTACAGTCTCAGATATAGCTAGCTCTACATACACAAACACCTAGAAATCAAAGGTTCAAACTTATCATCTTTCCTCTTTGTTTTCAGTACAACAAACTTGTTACATCACAGAAATATAACCATCCTTGGATACTTAGTAGCTGTAGTTCTTGACATACATCCCCTCCTTTGATTCCTCGGACTCGCCTTCGCCAGTGTATTTCCCGAGCTGAGCAGTGGAATTGGCCTTCGCCCGGAGGAGCAGCACGTCCTGGGCAGCCTTCACGTTCTCCGGTCTTCCTCCCCATGTCTTCAGGCATGTGTTCTGCAGCGCTCTCGCGTAGGAGAATGACACATGCCATGGGTTCGCGCCCTGGTTCATGGCATTTAGGTTCAGTGTTGCCTCCACTTCAGATTGCCCACCAGAGAGGAACTGCAAGCCATCACAAATTTCAATATGTCTGTTAGATTTTGAGTTTCATGAATGAAATCTTTTTCAGTCTGGTCAGATTCTTACCATGATGCCAGGAACAGCTGGTGGGATTCTTCTGTGGAGAAGCTTCAGGGTGTAGTCAGCTACTTGTTCTGGTGTTGCCCTCTCTTTGCACTCGGCGCCGGGTGTGACCATGCTGGGCTTCAGCAGGATGCCTTCGAACATGACATTGTTCTCGGCCAGGTAGAAGAAGACCTCGGCCCACACTTTCTGCGCGACCTCAAAGGTTCTGTCAATTCCATGATCACCATCCAACAGTATCTCAGGCTCCACAATTGGAACCAGTCCATTGTCCTGCAGGATCATCAACATGAGCAAATTATTCGATATATGATCGGTTAACACTCCATTTCTTGTTTCTGTGAAAGGAAATTGAGGAAATTTACTTGTGCAATGGCAGCATATCTAGCAAGGCCCCATGCGGCTTCCTTCACTGCGAGAGCTGATGGCCCGTTGGGGATGCTGACCACTGTGCGCCTGCGAGATCCAGCAGCATATATGAGCATTCTCCATGGAAATAAAATTAAATAAAGACAATCATAGCATGCAATGGATAGTTTCACCATTTAGCAAAGCGAGCTCCTTGCTGGTAGTAAGCAGCGCATCGCGATGCTAGCCCATCCAGTCCCTGGCACCATGACTCGTCGTTTGAGCCTACGAGTGGCACGAGACCCTGACAGATACCAGAAGAAAGATTAAGTCATGCCATGAATCTTCTTAATGTTCGTACTCAAAACAGTTCTCCAATATCGGTATTTTACCTTGTCGACTTTGATCCCTGGCATGATGTTCTGGCTTGTGAGAACATCAACCATCTTCTTGCCTTCAACAGTTGACTGGTAAAGAGTTTCCTCAAACAGGATGGCTCCAGAGATGTACTGGCCCAGGCCAGGTGCTGAGACCAGCAGGGTCCTGTAAGCCTGACGGTTTGCCTCGGTGTTCTCCAATCCAATCGAGGCCAGACGTTTGCCGCAGGTGGCATTGGATTCATCCATGGCCAGTATGCCTCTCCCTGGTGATGCTATGGTTTTCTGCACAAAAGTTTGAAACTTTTAGTTGTGTTTAGATTCATTTTGGACTCTGAATTCTCATGGGAAGCAGATTTGCTCGCCAGTATCCTTTACAGCATAGGGGGCAAATAATCAGAGATTCTTTATTCAGGATCCTATTTTTCTGAACATATACTAAAAACAATACTCATGAAGATTTCTAAATCTACAAGTTTGGGTCTTTTATTGTTTAAACTGAACAAAACTTGTCTATTGCATGGATCTCCAAATTCTCACTAATTACTAATAACATGTATGCTGATACAACATCGAGAATATGAAATTTAAATTATATGGAAGATATGTTGATTCTATGGCTCACATAAATATATTTCATAATTGAGTTTCAATTCTTCATTAATGTGTTAAAAAGTTTCACATGCCTAAAAGCAACACATATGTAACGTATGCAAATTTTGATGATCAACCAAGTTATGACTGACATCTAAGCCTTATCTTATGATCTTTTTGTTGTTTAAAATGAACAAAGCTAAATTTAACTTCAAGAATATGGAATTTTTAACTATTTTAAATCTGTTTAAAATCTAACATGCATACAAACAACACATAAGTTCAAAACAAGCGAGTAGGAACTGACCGCGGTTTTGACAAGCTCATCAGAGTAGGCACCAGCACGAACCGTGAAGGAGACAGCCATGGGCTGGGTGTTGGATGCAGTCCTCGCGCCGAACCATTCTGATTTCTTGGAGAGAAATGAGGACTTGAGGAGAGTAGCAGATGCCATTGGCACAGGGGAGAACGCAAGAGGAGCAGAAAACAAATTCAGGTAGTTCTCCCCCTGTGCTGCGGGCTACAATAATATGTGTGGGTGGTTACAAGTTATATAAGATGATGGGAAAATGAGAGTGAGGATATGAGATGTAAGGTTCTGGTTGGCCTCAGGATTTGAATGGTGGGAGTGTGTGATAAGCTGGGGGAGGGAAGAGCTGCCTTTGGATCCAGTCTAATCCTTTTCTGTTGCTCTTGGATGCATTTGGCTTTTTGTCTTCGTGCTGGAATTTTTTCTGGGCTCTAATAATTTTTTTTTCTTGAATGGTGCTTTATTTTGGTGCAGGTTAATGGGTGATGTGCAAATTTCTTTCAGGCTGAGATTTTCCATGGCTTCTGCTTGCTTGTACCTTAGATGCCACTGCTCACTGGTGATGGAGAGGAAATTTGCAACAAGTGGTAGAAATTGCTCCATCTCATCTGGCAGGAGTTAAAGCTGCTACAGATTCAGGACTTGATTAATTCAGGTTACCTGTCAGGCTCAAAGTTAAATTAAGCTCAAACTTAATCCTAATAGAGTTGTATATTTTGTAGTTCATAAATTACAAGTATAGTTGTGGAATCCTATTGGGATGATGGATAAGGTTTTGAGCTCCCAATAATTATTCTTCTAGATTTTGGATGACATGGAGTATGTTTACAAGTTATGCAGCTCAAGGCTACTTGCATTTATCTGAAATGGATCCATCAGATTTTTTTTCCTTTATATGACAGTTATGTTGGAAACAAAATTCAATATCAAGTCATGTTAGTAAAGGGTTTTGATCAAAGTTGAGTTAAACTAGGAGTATCTATTTAGAAGATTTTCTATTCGTTTAGGAGTCAAAGTTTAAATATGATTGTAGTAGAAGGTTTCTATTTATTTGATATTCCATGTAATAGTAGCAGTATTTGATTATTAGAGTTTCTGTAGGACCAGGGGATTGGAAAATTTGTATTTCTATAAATAGAGTACAAGAAGGCTCAATTTTGTATGAGAAAGTTATATGAGAATTGTATATGAAATTATTAGTTAATAAAATAAAGTTAGTGTTTTTTTTCTACCAAAAATTCTTCTCCTCTCATATTTTCTTTATGTTGTAGGAAGGCAAAGTAAGAAATCAAGGCTCAATAGTGGACCAGACGCAAGTCTCGATTGATAGCCCAGTCGACCGAGCAACATGTTGAAGTCCCTGGTCGACCACCCGGTTAACCAGCCAGAAAGCAGAAAACGACCAGAGAGCTAAGTCTCTTAGTTGGTTGACTGCCCGATCGACCGCCCATCGTGTGTCAGCTGTTTCAGATTCTATTTAAGAGTTTGTTTTTGAGTCAATTTTGAATTCCAATTTGTTGCATTTCCTTTTATTTATTTCTAGTTTTCTTATTAGATCAGATTTCTATTTTTAAAAGCCTATTTAAGGCCATTGTATTTTTTTTTAGCATTTGAGGTTTAATCAATAAAATTGAGTTTTTCTCTCCAATTGTTCATGGATTCGAATTGTCTATTTTTGCTCATGGATTTGAGTTGTTTTTACTTGTGGATTCGAGTATTATCCTACCTGAAGCTTCCTTTCAGGGTTCGGTGGCGCTAAAATGAGATCTAACTGGCATCTTCACATTCTTGTCTGCGTCAAGTTGTATAAGAGCTTCAACAACTTTTTGACAATGGCAGGAGACGGCGATGAATCGCAAAGTCTTTCTACAAGGGTGAGGACTATTGAAGGGAGGCTCAGTGCTCTTGAATCAACCATGGACAGTATGATTCAAAAACTCAAGATGATTGTCCCTCAAGATTGACGATTGAGAGCTAGCCTATGGTACATACCGAAACGGATGAGATCGTTCATCAAATAATCTTCATCCACCCCCTCCATCACATCTTCGTCCACCACACCAACCTCCACCACATCAATCTCTAACAACATCAACCTCCACCATACCAACCATCGCCAAATCAGGCTCCACCATATCAACCGCCACCAAGGCATTGTCTACAGAATTTCTAATATGAAGATCTTTCTGAAGAGGAAGAATTGAACAACCTTTTCTATCAAGGATGTGGCTTCGAGGATGAACTTACGGTGGAGAGAGCTTATGGGCGAGGCCTGGCCAATCTTAATCCTAACAGAAGAGGATGATTTCCTTTTCCTAATCATGATAGGAGAAGAGAATACTCAAGTCTTAATGAATATAGAATGAAGATTGAGACTCCTTCTTTTAGTGAAAACCTTGATATAGAGTCCTTCTTGGACTGGGTTTACGAAGTAGAGAAGTTCTTCGACATGGCTTATATCTCCGAGGAGAATCATGTTAATTTCATGACATACAAGCTCAAGGGAGGAGCAGCCACATGGTAGGACCAATTACAAATCACAAGGAGACGCCAAGACAAGCCACCCGTGATGACATGGAGAAACATAAAGCAAATTTTACAAGATAGATTCCTTCCACTCGACTATCAACAATTTTTTATAATCAATTTGAACATTGCAAACAAGATACAAGGACTGTTGCAGCATACACAGAAGAGTTCTATCACCTTTCATCGCGATGCAATCAATCCATTACTAAAGAACAATAAGCGGTAAAGTATATCAGCGGTTAAAAGTACCCATTCAAGACACGTGATCCTTCATGATATGTTTTCTGTTGATGAAGCCCACAACAAGGCCATGAAGATTGAGTGACTACAAAATAGAGCTCTATCTTTTAGGCTTTCAGCACCAATTGAAGAGCCAACAAGTGACACCAGAATTCAGCTGAGTCTAACAATAATTGACTGACCGCCAGTTCGTTAGTTGAGCAACACTTCTGCATCAGCACCAGCAACAACAACCGCCACAGTTACAAAGAGTAAGGAGAATCCTTACATCAAGCCTGGCATTGGTAAGTGTTATAGGAGTGAAAAGTCTGGACATAACTCCAATGAATGCCCTAATAGGAAGCAAGTCAACAACGTAGATTACGGAGATGAAGAAGAAGGAATCATAATTGAGGAAGCAAGTGATTCTGACTTTGCCAAGAAAAAAAAGACCCTTTAGCTTGTGTTATTTAGAAATTGCTCTGCAACCAGAAGTTACCCGGCACCACATAATGACACAAATCTTTTATTCAAGGTGTTCGGTAAAGAATAAGGTATGCAACCTCATCATTGATAATGAAAGCTACAAAAATATCATGTCTAGAGCACTTTTAGAACATTTGAAGCTAGAGCGAAAGTCACATCCTCATCTTTACACTATTGGTTGGATCAAGAAAGTTTCCTTTATAAAGGTAACAGATCTATGTCATGTTCTTGTTTTCATTGTTAAGTTCTATCAGGATTATGTTGCTTGTGATGTGATCGATATGGACAAGCGTCATATTCTTTTGGGGAGATCATGGCAACATGATGTTAATGCTATCCAAAAGGTTGTTTTAGGAGAGTCAAGAAATTATGGCAAGCAACTGCCAAATTTGATCTCAATCAGATCTGATCTTAATCAGATTTGATCTTAATCAATTAGATTTGATCTCATTTAGAGATTTGATTGGTCAAAGGTGACCATAAGAGATCCGCAGTGGAGCTACCGCGTTGAGCTCACAGCGGAGCTGGGAGAAGCATCTGGTGAAATTAGAAGAAAGCTCTTCAGCGGAGCTGGATAAGCTTTGCTGGCGAAGTTACGAATCACCCTTTTGCGCAGCTGCATAGGGCTTCAGGCAGCGAAGTTAACTGCCTGCGGAGTTTAACTGAGCAATCATCGTAGCGAAGTTCGCGAAGGAACTTTCTGCAATGCTAAGCGATTTCTCATGCAAGACTTATCTTGTGGGCTCGTGCGAGACTAAGTGTTGAGCTAACTTAGTGTCCCCAGACCTGCTTGGGCCTTCTCACGAGCTTTTCTTGGTTTACTGTCTGCTTCGCCGGATCAGTAGAGTCCAAGTTGCTGATTCGTCCCCTTTGAGATGGGTGAAGAACTGATCGTCGGCTTGTCTGCCACTTGTCTTTTATAAATGTCAACAAGTTAGACATTGTTCAGGCCAGCTAGGAATCTTGTCTTTTTTAGAGTGTCAACAAGACCCCCTTCAAAGTTTTCGTAAGTTTGCAATAGAATCGTTCAGACTCCGAAATACTTTGAACTGTTTTGATTGATAGTGTTTGAATTGCGAATGTCGCCATAGTGGTTGAGTTCAGCTCCGCTTTCAATTCTGCTTCCGGGTTGGCATGAGTTCGCCGAGGAATCGTGTAGATTCGTAATTCTGAATAGCTTCGCGTCTGGATAGCTTTTCGTCTGGATAACTTCGCATTGACTCGGTGTTTGGAGAGATGTTCCTTTCCAGAGGCTAACTGCTCTTCGACTAGTTACGAGAGGGATTATTTCCTTTTTCGAGGTTGACATAACCTCTCTTGCTTTTGTCGAGGGAGATTTATTCCTTCTGCGCGCATTTCCGAGGGAGACTATTCCCTTTCTCAGGGCTCAGTAATTGAATGCCTTAAATTCGCTCACGCTTTGAAGTAGCAGTGGTGTGGTCAGGCCATGAGGCTTATAAATAGAACATTTGAGGTCCTCTTCAGGGAAACAGTCTGTTCATGACTTCTCCTGGTTGTCCAGAGAAGGAGACTCAGATTTCTGAAGTAGTGGGGGCGCCCACCCTGGCCACTAACCGGCCAAGAACTGGTGAGTCTTGGTCATCCAGAGACTTTTACCAATAGAACGGTGACTTTAGGGAGCTTACCTCCCTTAATCTTAGCTTTACCAGCTACTTTAGGGATTGATTTCCCTTGTTCTTCATTTTGTATCTAACTGATTTGCAGACAAGGGCTTCAGCCCTATTTTCCAGCTTCTCGGCGAAGCTATCATTCTCGCTTGATTAGAAACAGACTTTCCCATGCAGGGTTCCTGTCTTGATCTATTGAATCCGCCAGTTAAATCCGCCACGTAGGCAAGAATTGGGACTTAGTCTCTTCAAGGTTGAGCCAGTCTTGCCATATAGGTGGGGTTAAGACTGTGTTCCTCTGGACCAGTCTAGCTTTGCCATATAGACGAGACTAGGACTTGATCCTTTTTGAGGCTTGTTCTGCCTAACTGCCTTAGGCGGAGCTAAGACTTGGTTTATGCTGAGCTAGCCCATCATCACTGTGCAAGCGAGGCTATCCTCTGTTTAACTGAAGCTCCACTGGATCGGATATGAATTGCTTCGTCCCAAAGAATTTGCCTCAGCATTTCACTTTTGCAGCTTTTTCTTTGATTTACTGCTAACCTGTTTTTAGTTTGCATTGCAGTGAACTGTGCCCGCCAGTCTTTTGTCTTGATGAAAGAGACCAGAAACTTGCCTCTTGATCTTCAAGCTGAAGCTTTGATCGTAAGCAGGAGGAACATACTGGAGCAGCTGATGTGTGTTCCAAGAAGAGGTTGACAGTTGCTTATCCGAGATGATCCACTTCGGGAAGGGGCTGGTAGTCGCTTATCCGAGATGATTCACTTCGGGAAAGCGGACGTCACCTATAAGGTCTCGGATCCTTCCTTTGTCAATTTTAATCAAAGAAGATCCGGCTTTCTGGTGGCAACTAGTCCTTTGCCAATTTTCATCAAAAAAGATCCAGCTTCTTGGTGGCAAAATCTGCCATTAAGCAAAGGATTACGGCCTTATGCAGGAGGAAGGCCTTTCGTGTCCAGTTGGTTTGGCTTATCACCTTGGAAGTAGATAGGACGACTTGTATGCCTTTGGAGCAATGATTCGGTTGTACGAAGGACCACCTTGATGTAGTATCAATGTATCTTCCCTTTTGAATCAATAAAAATATTTATTTTCTGCTTATCTGCTCTGTTTCCCTCCTCTTCCTCTTGAATTTTGAAGGCAATTGGAATAGACCGGCGGAGCTAAACTTCCTGCGAAGTTAAAGACAGAATCAGGAACGAACTTCTAGCGAAGCTAGCATGAAGTTTCTGCGAAGTTATAGCCGAGCTCTCAGCGAGGCTAAGGTTCATCTTTCAGCGAAGTTACTCAAATGTCGCATGAGGTCGACGCTGAACTCACGGCGAAATTAGCCCTTAGCGGGGCTGAAGTAAAGCTTCTCGGGAAGGTGCTTTAGGCGCCGTTTCAAATTAATTTAAAACGACTGCCTGCGCTCCTTTCGAGGAGGCGACATTTAGGCGATCATCCGCCTATAAAAAACCTGAATAGGCTGAAAGAGAAGGCACCACTTCTCTTTGAATTTTTAGAGAATTGCAATTCTCTTCTTCTTCTTTCTTCTTCGTTTGAGCACTTCTTCAGTTTTCCAATGGCTCCCAAAAGACGGGCAGGAAAAGAGGTAGCAACCTCTACGACGGAGGGTCCTTCTCCTCCTCCGGTCATCGAACGACCTATCGCGGGTAGGGATCTTTCCCTTTTGTTTAGAGATTTTCATCTCTCTTTTAAAGCCAATTCTGGCTATCTTTCGATGAATCCAGAGCGATCAATCATGATCCCGTGATCTTAAAGAGTTCAACCCCTTAACTTTCCTTGCTGAAATTTTAGGTGGGGTTCAATACCCCTTAATTTCTTAACTGAAAATTCAGGAACCGAACGGTTTCTTCTCCGAGGTTCTGTGCGAAGCTAACCCTTAGGCGGTTCACATTCTAGAAACGGAGTTAAAATGACTAGTGCCGCTGACCGATTCTCAGATTTTTAATTTACAAACGGAGTTAAAATTCTAGAAATGGCTTTCACATTATTTCTTAAAATCATATTTTCTATCTAAATATATTTTCTAAGATTTTTCAGAATTTATCAAAAATCTGGCCGACCCGGTGTACACTAGTATTAACGGTGGATTTCAGGATTTTTATTTTGAAAACAGGATTGGATCTCTTAAAATAATATTTAATATTTTTAAAAAATTTTTGGAAAAGCTTTCCGAGTTACTTCATTTTTTGAGCTTTTTCTAGAGTTTTCGGTGTTTCCCCAGATACCGGAATTTATCCAGATATCATATTTATATATTTTCCCATTTTTCTCTCTCCTTGGCAGACGCGAGTTTCACCAGATGCAGATATGATCTTTAATGCAGAGATTCATTTCCGTTCTGCATTTAATGCCTTTCAAGTCAACTCTGATCAAGTCATTATGACTTTTTATCTTTTCTATCTAACGTGACACTCGCGTTTCTAATGACACGGATCTCATTTCCGCGTCTGACTTTCTTTTGCTTAGACGCGGATCCCATTTTAATGAGACGCAGGTCTCATTTTGCGTCTCATTTCTTTGAACTCCAATGGCAAACTTGTAATAATCAACTCCCTTTGTATATATACCCACCTCCCTTTTCTCTCTCTTTCATTTTCTTTCCTTCCTTCTTCATTTCCAGCAAACCAGCAGCAAACGCAGCCAACCCACCTCCTTGGCTGCCCCTTCTTGGCCAACCATCACCACCCACTTCTCCACCAACTCTTCAACCATTCTCTCCTCCATCTCCTCCTCCATTCCAACAACAACAACACCAACTTCACCACCATCTTCTTCTTCCTTTTTCCACCAAAACAACCCATCTCCTCCACCATCTTCTCCACCACTACCTACACCACCTTAGCCACCAACAACCATGTCATCTTCCTCTCATCGTCGAGCTCTTTCCAACGAGCTATAGCTTCGCTCTCCGAAACCCCTTTTCCAAAACTTCATTGTCACCATTTAAACTATACTTGCACCCTCTAGATGGCTTGGGCTTAGGGCTTTGGCCGTCCGTCTCTGGCCACTTCTGGCCATCTCCGCCCACCTCCGACCGTCGCCGGCGAGGCCCGGCCGGCCACCCCCATTTTCCTTTTTCTTCTTTCCTTCCTTTCTTCTCCTTCTTTCCTGCCTTCTTTCTTTCCTTCTTTCTTTCTTTTACTCCCTTTTTCTTTTCTTTCCTTTACTGTTCTCACCCCTGCGTCTCACTCTCACCCCTATATGTTTCTCTCTTTCTCTGTTAATTGCTAGACGCGGAGCTCACCCCCGCGTCCAAGCAATTCCTTAACGCGATCATCGCGTTCTTGACATCTGTATAACGCGATCCTCGCGTTTTTGTATCAACGTGACGCGGAGCTCATGCTCGCGTCTGCGTTCTTCTCGTCTTATGGCCTAAGTGCTGGTCTTGAACCCCGCGTTTGTGGCCTCTACGCGACGCGACTCCCGTGTTTGCGACTACCGCGTCTTCAGTCTCTCTCCTCCTTTTTATTGGAACGCGTTTACGCGTTGGTTTCCTGAATTCTGAAGATCGGCGATTTCACTGTATTTTTTGAAGACTTAGGCGAGTGTTCTCGCTTTTTTTTTGGACTTCCCCGCTTCGTCGGGTCAACTTGTATTGTCTTATGTATTTGTATCTGGAACTAATACCTTCTGCAGGTACCCTTGCCTTCGGGCCAAAGCTCCAGGTTCAATCTCTCTGAGGTTTTAAAAGTCCTCTGGACTTTCTATATGCTACGCCTGGTAGGCGGACCTTGCGTCAACACTTTACCGCTTACTCCGTCCGAGCATCATTACCCCGTGAGCATGGCTTCCACGTGAGCGGTAGTATGGCGTTCATACGCTTGCTGCGACACGTATGTCTAGCTACACTGTGAGCGGTAACCTCGTCGAGCGTGATAGCATTTAGTGTTGTACATTAGCTTCGCTCTAGCCCTACTTAGCTCTGCTTGGATGTTGCTTGCTTGCTGAATTACTTGCCTGCCAGTTTATCGATTCTTCTGTTAATGGTTGTGAAGAGTTTGAAATCTTACTTATACTTTTTTTTCTGAAACTGCATGATTTTTCGGTATTCGTACCAATCTTATATATCATACTATTTTCCTGTATCGCTTGATGTGATTACATATTTTATGTTGTCTCTTGTCATCTGCCTGATATCACCCTCATGATATGTTATCACCTGGCACCTGTTTATATTACTTGACAACTGATGTGATATCACCTGACACCCGGCATGCTACTACTTGACACTTTCTCCCTGTTATGATATGACTAATCACTTGCCATGTATCATTTTACCACTTGACCTGTGATTATCATATTTACGGGAATCCTGTCGTGTTATCCTGTATTATATACAGTAACCTGTTATCCTGTATTTTATACAGTGACATGTACTCCTGTATACATGTATTCATGTACTCCTGAATTCCTGATCATGTCCTGCTCCAGCTATTCCGTAAATTCATAATTACATATTAAATTATAATAAGATAACTTGCACTTGGTTTGGAGGAAACTGATGGGTCCTGAATAGTCATGTTTTTGGTGTTGACACTCTAAAAAAGACATGATTCCTAACTGGCCTGAACGAGGTCTAACTTGTTGACATCTACAAAAACAAGTGACAGACAAGCCGACGGCCAGTTCTTCACCCATCTCAAAGGGGACAAATCAGCAACTTGAACTCTACTGATCCAGTGAAGCAGACAGTAAGCCAAGAAAAGCTCGTGAGAAGGTTCAGGCTGGTTCAAGGATATTAAGTTAGCTCAACACTTAGTCCCCGTACGAGCCCACAAGATAAGTCTCGCATGAGAAGTTAAAATTGCTTAGCATCGCAGGAAGATCCTTCGTAACTTTGCTGCGAGCTGACTTGCAGTTTCGCTTGCAAACGCTCAGCTAACTCCGCAGAAAGTTAGCTCAGCGCAGCCGCACAAAAGGCTTATTGGTAACTTCGCCACAAAGTTTATCCAGCTCGGCTGAAGAGCTTTCTTCTTACTTCGCCAGAGCTCAACGTGGTAGCTCCGCTGCGGATCTTTTATGGTCATTTTTGATCAATCAAATCTCTAGATGAGATCAAATCTAATTGAGATCAAATCTAATTGAGATCAAATTTGGCAGTTGCTTGCCATAATCTTTTGACTCTCCCAATCAGGTAAGAAGACCAGGAGAAATCTTTAAGTTATTTGGAAAGAATCAAGGGCGCATCCCTCATTTAGCAGAGCAGATCAAGGGATCAGCACTACTTGCTGTTCCTAGATTCGCAAAAGCTATATCTAGCCTCGCGGCAAGGCTACTTTCCAGATGTAAAATAGATTGACTCAATCTGTTTCTAAATTTTCAAGGGACAATTGTACCCCTGCCCTCTCTATAAATAGCGTACCAGAGGCTCAAAGAGAGGAGGGACGGCTAAAGGCAGAGGCCTACTCTCTTGCTTTCAAAAATTTAGAGAACTACTTCTCTAATTAGGGTGCAATACCCTAAGATCTTCCTCCCTCTCAAGGAATTTTTGGAACCAGGCGAGAAGGAATTCCCAAGTGGAGGCAGTTTGAGAAGTAACAAAAGGGTTCTACCAACCTTCTGTTCTCCGATTCCCCAAACCAGGCGAGAAGGGAATCCCATCAAGCAGCAATCCGATTGTCTGATCGATCGCATTGTCAAAGGGATAAAGTGATCGCGCGCTGATGAGATTCCTACCGGCACACTTTCCCAGAAATCTCAGAGGAGATCTACCTATAATCTTCTTACTGCAAAGAATTACTTGTAATTTAGCTCCTCGACCCCTTTTTTGTAAGTTTCCCCTTTGCAAAATCAATGAAAAACAAGATGGCGACTTCGCTGGGGACAATATTCTCCACTGCTGAGAATCAAGTGTCGCAATGCGACGATCAGACCTCTAGGTCTATTGCTGAAACGCCGATCATTCACTCTGTGCAAAAGAAGTTCGAACAACTTTTTCCTGGGGGTAGCAAAACTCCCCTACGTATGCGCAAGGAAGTTGGCGTAGCTAGAGCCCCTCTGGCTAATTCTTCGGAGCAGGTCTCTGTAGAGACATATAAGGCTTTCTGCGAGCCTATTATAGTCCTCTGGCGCAACAAGGAAGCAGGGCCGCAATGCAACGGTCAGAATTCTAGATCCATTACTGTCGAAAATTTTGTCGTTCATTTCGACCAAGAAAAATTCGAAAAACTCCTCGCTGGAGATAGTCCAATGCTCCATGCACGAAAGCATAGAAAGGTCACAATGACCAAGATTTCAGAGCATAAACCGGAGACAGAATCCTCCGAACTCCTCTCAGTCTCGCGCGAGGCTAGCCAGGTTCCCTGTGAACCTAAGTCCCCTCTTCCAAAGCAGATGTGGAGGCCGAAACAGAAAGCTCCATGTGAAGCTTCAGGCGTAGCTACGCCATAAGTTTGTCTATCCCGCGAAGACAAAGGCAAAACGCCTGCCTGCTTCGTCAACACCATTAGCTGCGAAACTAAAACGGCGACTATACCTTCGCCTAATTCAGGAGCAGCAACACCTCGCGCCAACCTCGTTCTTATGAGCAAATTTGCTGATGACATGGCAAATACAGCGCCAGTACCTCAGGGTACGCGCGGAGTTCTCAGCCGCCAGACTGGAACTAAAGCACCTAGCAGTGCTAATCACCTTCGCAGTAAGGAAGCGGACAAAGCACCACAGTGTGCTCCGCTCCCCAGTTCATCAAGCACTAAGCTCTCTCTTCGCAGCGGAGCTAAGGGATCGTCCCTAAGTGTTGACAGTGGTGCTTATGCAGCTTCAGCACCCAAGGACATTCCCAAAGTTCTTAGCTGCGAAGTTAGAGCTAAAGCACCATCTAGGGCTAATCACCTTCGCAGCAAGGAAGCAGACAAAGCACCACAGTGTGCTCCGCTCCCCAGTTCATCAAGCACTAAGCTCGCTCTTCACAACGGAGCTAAGGGATCGTCCCTAGGTGTTGACAACGGTGCTTTTGTAGCTTTAGCACCTAAAGACATTCCCAAAATTCTTAACCGCAAAGCTAGAGCTAAAGCACTATTTAGTGCTAATTACCTCTGCGATGATGAAAAGAACAGGGCATCGTCCTATGCGCAATCCAACAGAGCCTCTGCGCTAAACCACTTAAGCCCGGCTGGGTCTGACTTGCGAGAATTCTTGACAAGCAAACGGAAGTCGGAATCTTTCCGAACTTCTCCCTCCTGTTGTCAACAAGTGGGATGTCAGTTGGTGATACTAAGTTAGCCTAAGCAGGTCCCTTTGATAACACATGCAGGGGGTTGGGATACGTTACACCTACACCGCCAGCAACGGTTCAATCCGAAGGTACCAAACTAATCCATCACACTCTGCCTCTTCTTCCGAATGGGACTCGGACGTCAGTGTGGGAACGGTGTTCAAAGAGCTCACTGTTAATATGACTTCAAGCAGCTAATTGGAGCCAGCAGTAGTTATTGATGAGGAACCATGGGCTCAATAATTGGATCTCCAGTGAAAAAGCGATTCGAACAACGCAAACCACCTACTGAAGACAAGGTGATCCAGGTTAACTTGGGTAATCAAGATCACCCTAAGCTCATCTTTATAAGCGAAAGCTTACCACTCGCAGAAAGTGAAGAATTGATGAAACTTATAAAGGAGTATATAGATGTATTTGGATGGAACTACGAAGACATGCCCGGACTTGATCTACAAGTAGCCATGCATCGTCTGAACATCAGACCTGACGCCAAGCCAGTCAAGCAGCAGCAACGCTGGTTTCGTCCGAACATCCTGGAGGCTATTAAAGTTGAAGTTCATAAGCTCATTGCATGCGGCTTCATACGGGAGGAACATCATCCAGATTGGGTTGCTAATATTGTTCCCGTTCTCAAGAAGAATGGGAAAATACGGATCTGCATCAACTACCGTGATCTCAATACAGCCTGTCCTAAAGACGAATTTCCACTGCCCATCACCGATATAATGATTGACAATACCTGCGGATTCAAAAGGATGTCCTTCATGGATGGCTTTTCAGGGTATAATCAAATTAAGATGTATCCAGGGGATGAAAAACATACTTCATTTCGGACGCCGTTGGGGATATACTGTTATACCGCGATGCCCTTCGGATTAAAGAACGCAGGGGCAACTTATCAGCGGGCGATGAGTATGATTTTTCGTGATCATCTCCGAAAAACGGTAGAATGTTATGTCGACGACATTGCTGTCAAAAGTCGTGATAAGAGTGACCACCTTCGTGACTTGAGAACGATGTTCGACATAATGCGGGCTCATCAACTAAAAATGAATCCGATAAAATCCTTCTTGGGGTTTCGAGTGGCAAGTTTCTTAGATTTATTGTTACATCAAAAGGAATTTATCTTGATCAGGACAAAGTCAAAGCCATTCAGAGCATGCATCCACCTAAGAATCTCAAAGAACTTAGAGGCCTGCAAGGTAGACTGGCTTATATCAGAAGATTCATCGCAAATCTCTCAGGCCGCTGTCAACCGTTCACCCGACTCATGAAAAAGGGTATTTCTTTTGTATGGGACCAAGCTTGGCAAGAAGCTTACGAAAATATCAAAAGATATCTCATAAAACCTCCAGTCTTAGTAGCTCCCACATCAGGAAAATCATTCTTGCTTTATATGAAAGCTATGGACATTCTCTCGGTGCTCTGCTTGCCCAAAAAGACGATAATGGTCACGAGCAAGCTATTTATTATCTGAGCAGGACTCTGATAGGGGTGGAATCTCGCTATAACCCTATTGAGAAGGAATGTTTAGCTCTTGTCTTTCCTATTCAGAAGACACGACATTATTTGGTCGGTCAAACCATACATGTCATTTCTAGAGTGAACCCTTTGCGTCTTCTCATGATGAAACTAGGATAATTAAATTCAAGATTAGCTAAGTGGGCTCTTCTTTTGTCTCAGTACGACATGCTCTTTGTCCCTCAGAAGGCGGTTAAAGGCCAGGCACTTGCAGAGTTCTTGGCTGCTCATCCGTTCCGGAAAGCTCAAAACTTCATGAAGACATTTCAGATGAAGTCTTTGAATCTAATATAACTTCAGAGGATGAAGTTTGGCAGATATTCTTTGATGGAGCATCACGAATAGGCCCTAAAAGAAGGATTATTGCCGGTGTGGGGGTTGTGTTTATCTCTCCACAAAATCATGTCATTCCTAGAGCATTTTCTCTGACAGAATCATGCTCTAACAATGTAACAGAATACAATGCTCTACTTATCGGCCTTCAGCTCGCTCATGAAATGGGGGTACGCTACCTTAAAACTTATGGCGATTCAAAACTGATTGTCAATCAGGTCAAAGGCGAATATGAGGTCCGTCACGAAGATTTGGTACTTTATTATCATGCAGTCATCGAAATGGCTAATCTGTTTGATGGCTTTTACATCGGTCACGTTTCTCGATCTTAGAACACTAGGGCCGATGCTCTGGCTGCATTAGCAATGACGCTAGCCTTGCCAGTTGACACCAAGTATCACCTTACAGTGGCGACTCGACACCTTGTCTGCTCTAAACATATGTTGAGAACTAGAGAGGTCTATAACATCTCGACGGATCTTGAACCGAGAGATTGATGATTTCCCCTAATCGACTATGCTCTGCATAGTTTGCTGCCGGATAACCCTAAAGAAGTGGTATCTATCAGGCGAAGGTCTCTCCGTTTTTACTATGATCCAACTTTGAAGACACTTTACCGTCGTTCATACGACAGTATCCTCCTACGTTGCCTTTCCAATTTAGAGGCACAAGAAGTGCTCAAAGAAGCGCACGACGGCATATGCGGAGCTCATCAACCAGGTCTAAAACTTAAAGACCGATTGCATGGGCTTGGATATTATTGGCCAACCATGATAGCCGATGCCATCCAATATGCGCGAAGGTGTAAAGCCTGCCAAATTCATGCAGACTTCATACATCATCCCTCAGAGTTGCTCCATCTGACCGTTGCTTCATGGCCGTTTGAAGCATGGGGAATCGATGTCGTAAGGCCAATCAGCCCTTCTTCGATAAAAGGACACCGGTTTATCCTAGCGATAACCAATTACTTTTCATAGTGGGCAGAAGCTATACCACTGGTTGAAGTAAACTTCTAACGTGGTTAATTTCATCAAACACCATGTCATCCATCGATTTGGTGTCCCTAGGCGGATCATCTATGATAATGGTCCCAATTCGTGAGTCAAGTGTTCTATCGGTTTTGCGATAAGTACCAGATTAAAATTGTGGCATCAACTGCTTATAATCCTGCCCTAATGGCTTGGCGGAAGCTTTCAACAAGACAATCATTAAGCTACTCAAAAAGTTCGTTTCCTCAAATAAACGAGACTGGAATGAGAAATTTAGTGAATGTCTTTGGGCCTTCCGAACCACAATTCGGACCCCGACAGGTAATACACCTTTTTCTCTGGTATACGGGTGCGAAGCGGTCATACCATTAGAAATTCATATGCTGTCATTATGAGTTGCTTTGATGACTAAGATGACAACAGAGGATAACGATCGGTTGCGACTCCAAGAGCTCGAAGCCCTAGATGAGAAGCGGTTACAAGCTCAGCAACACATTGAGTTGTATCAAGCCCGGATCTCAAAGGCCTTCAATAAGAAGGTCAAGTAAAGAGTCTTCCAGAAAGGAGATTTAGTTTTAGCCGTCAGACGACCGATGATCATGACTCACAAAACCAAAGGCAAATTTCAGCCCAAATAGGAAGGACCATTTGTAATAGAAACAGTCTATTCAAATGGGGCATATCGCCTTATGACTTCAGATGGTGATTTACTCATGATGCCGATCAACAGGAGGTTCTTAAAGAAGTATTATCCTTGATAGGATCCTTCTCATGATCAAGTTAACATTGCACCTCTGATCAAAACCTTCAGATGCAAGATATGCAGAAGGAGCGCTCCTCTCTTGCTCTAAACGAGATCATACAACCATAAACCAGTATCGAGCTGATCGTACACTGGTTGTCT
This sequence comes from Agave tequilana, assembly GCA_038442645.1. Lineage (NCBI taxonomy): Eukaryota > Viridiplantae > Streptophyta > Magnoliopsida > Asparagales > Asparagaceae > Agave > Agave tequilana. The sequence goes on from JAVJIF010013473.1 coordinate 48,758, forward strand.
CAAAGAAGAATCAAGGTTATGAATACAGTAACCAAATAATCCAACACCTTTAACAGTTAAGGATAGAGGAAAATGTTGGCCTTTAAGCCCAACATAAGTTCTCGACAACTCATCATGCTGAGGGGAATAGCATGGCTAGCCCGACTCAAACGGTAGTTGGTAAAGGCGTACCAAATCCGTTGACAGCAGAGGATTTGCTAAAAATCCTAAGGGACCTTTTCCCATTTGATTCTACAGTTAAGGATAGAGGAAAATGTTGGCCTTTAAGCCCAACATAAGTCCTCGATAACTCATCATGCTGAGGAGAATAGCATGACTAGCCTGACTCAAACGGTAGTTAGTAAAGGCATACCAAATCTGTTGACAGCTGAGGATTTGCTAAAAACCCTAAGGGACCTGTTCTCATTTGATTCCGCAGTTAAGGATAGCGGAAAATGTTGGTCTTTAAGCCCACTTAAGTCCTTGACAACTCATCATGCTGAGGGGAATAGTATGGCTAGCCCGACTCAAATGGTAGTTGGTAAAGACATACCAAATCCGTTGACAGCTGAGGCTTTGCTAAAAATCCTAAGGGACCTGTTCCTATTTGATTCCCTCTCCAAAATCACTTACCAATTCCCATCTATGGAATGTTAAGGCCACATATAAAGGTATTCATATCCCTTGCGAGATGACGAGTCTAACCTATCATGTTAACACTAAACCTCTGATAGCAAGACTATAATCTACTCCCCAACGGATAAAACCAATATCCCCAGTGAATAAACACCACTTGTCATTCTCTTCAGCAGGACGACAGGTCCCCTCGAATTATTGTAATGTTCAAACACCTCTAACAGTAAATGAATCCTTGTCAAGTTAACATTACACCTCTGACAAATTGCTTACAAATCCCCACGGAGTTCTTTTTGTCACGTTAACGATTACCTCTGACATGTAATCTCTTATGGGATTCATTTTCTAACTCCCCAACGAGTTTCTGGTAGACGACCCTCAAAGTCTATTGTTTCCTACTCAGTCCTCAGTGGACTTTTCTGGTTGTCACGTTAACAATATACCTCTGACAATTTCTTCCAAATAGCATCCGAAGGAGATATTAAAATCCCCATGGAGTTAATAATCAAGTCTTATTTCCCCAGTGGAACTATTTCTTTATCATCATGTTCAGTTCGTCACCTCTAAATGACAAAAATTTTAAGCTTGGTGGCTTCTCAATCGGTTATGTCATTGCGACATCTGAACCGACAGATAGCCAAGTCTCACCTTTCAGTCCAGTAGGGACTATTTCTTTGTCATCATGTCCAGTTCGTCACCTCTGAATGACAAAAATTTTGAGCTTGGTGGCTTCTCAATCGGTTACGTCCCTGCGACCTCTGAACCGACAGATAGCCAAGTCTCATTTTTCAGTCCAGTAGGGACTATTTCTTTGTCATCATGTCAGTTCGTCACCTCTGAATGACAAAATTTTGAGCTTGGTGGCTTCTCAATCGGTTACGTCCCTGCGACCTCTGAACCGACAGATAGCCAAGTCTTATCTTTCAGTCCAGTAGGGACTATTTCTTTGTCATCATGTCCAGTTCGTCACCTCTGAATGACAAAAAATTTTTGAGCCTGGTGGCTTCTCAATCGGTTACGTCCCTGCGACCTCTGAACCGACAGATAGCCAAGTCTCATTTTTCAGTCCAGTAGGGACTATTTCTTTGTCATCATGTCCAGTTCGTCACCTCTGAATGAAAAAATTTTGAGCTTGGTGGCTTCTCAATCGGTTACGTCCCTGCGACCTCTGAACCGACAGATAGCCAAGTCTCATCTTTTAGTCCAGTAAGGACTATTTATTTTAATGTGTGACTAACACTATTAATTTATCGCCGCTGATTAGATTAGTTATACCGTTATTCCGCTTCCTTTTGAGGATTGTAACACCAACTTGAAAATAAGGATTGAAAATTCAGAAGAATAAAACAAGTTGGAAATACAACAGAGGAATCAAATAAAATTACTTTTATTGATTTCAAAATAGGGATACATTGATGCTCGGATTACAAGCTACGAGGGCGCTTCGTAGGACTTAATCTGTTCTTCAAGAGTAGCTAGCCTATTCTTCCTCTCCTTAACAGCTCTGAGAAGTGCCTGCGACCTCAACTCGGCCTCGTTAAAGCTCGCCGTTTGGGATAAGCGAGCCTCAATTTCAACCAAAGTTGCCCTCTGTGCTAGCTCCTGCTGCAAGACTTCGTCATTCTGAGTCTTAAGCTGCTCTAACCGAGCAATCTCTTCAAGACGCACCGGTTCAGCCTTAGTGATTGAAATTGAGAAATTGCAAGGAAAAAGATTAGAGTTAAGATTCTCAGTCTCAATGCTATCCGCTGCAGCAAGGGCCAAAGCGGGTCGATCCACAGGGAAGGATGCGATGCAAGCTTTTCGGCCGATTTCTCTGTATCTTCAAAATAAGAGAAAAGAAATTAGATTTGAAATATATATGATTGGAGAGATGCGGTTTTACTGATCTTCTATCATAACCCATAGTGCAAGTTAAGGATATTGATCATCATATTGAAATATATGAAATCGATCCGAGGTTTATTAGAGAAGATGCAAGCAAAAGAAAAAGATTTTAGAATCTTATTAGTTTGCACTCCTAAAAATCCAACGCGTTTTCATCCTAACATCTAAGTACAGCATAAGAGAAGATTTACCTTGAAGTTACGCTGTCAAAGTTCTTAAGCATGAAGTGTGAAGAATTATTTAAAGGTGTAACCTAGATTAGAAAGCTAGTCATCAATTTAATCTTCAAGCAAGCTACCTTAAACCTAGGGTTTCTAAAAAGTGTTATCAATCCGATCAATTCTTAACTGCTCTAGGTTGTTTAAGAATTCAGCAAACCACAATAAGGAATTAGTTCATCATTTTTTTATCTTTTCGATTTATCTCTTTTTTTATGTTGTTTAATAAGAAGGATTGCAAAAAGAAAGAAAAACAAAACAAGAGACAGATCGCAGAGAAAAACCAAATTAAAAGACAGTAATTTAAATGGCAAAGAGGTAACCTTTATTCGAAAATATCCTCCAAATACAAAGCTCCTTCTTCTCCACAATGTGCTTAAAAAGAAATTACAATTGCAGAAATTTAAAGAAAAAGCTAAAGAAACCCTAATCTCCTCGTCTCTGGATGGCCCTCTCTGTTGCGTCTGCAGGGATATTTATAGGTGCAGAAGGAGGTAGAGTCCCAATAGAAGTCTACTGCCAAATCCGTTGGTCCATCTCATCCATCTGGCAGCGTTTCCGCGGCCTTAGCCTCATCCCTAGCCACGCGCTTTCGCGCGTGGCCTCCTTTGGTCCGTCCATCTGAGTCTATCCGTGTAGATCTGGCATCTCGACTCTTCAATTTGAAATTTCGGGATAACTTGGGAAGCAAGTTACCCTAAATTCAAATCTCCTCCAAAAACGAATTTCATCCTTGCACTCTATTTATCCTCATCCATCAAGCATTTAGGGTTGAATAGAAGTCTATCTCTCCCCTCTTTTTAGTATTTGCAGCATTTGCACTTTGTATTTGCAATTTGACATTTGGTAATTGCACTTTTGCACTTGGGCTTGGACATGGGATTTTGGGCTTCATTTAGGCTTTTATTCTTTATTTAAATAAACACTCAAGGCCTGCACACATTAAATAACAAAACATTAGTAATAGTGCATGATTGTATAAATAAATATGAAAATGTGATAGTAAATGTGATGACAAATATGCATTTTTTACTACCTATCACACCCCCACACTTATCTTTTTGCTCGTCCTCGAGTAAAAATAAAAAAGAAAACAAAAAACTAAACTAGCTAACTCACTTTCGTAGGAATCACGGTTGCACTTAGTATGTGCAACAAGCCGTTAAACCCCTAGGTTACCCTAGAGGACGAGTGTTGTCTCGTGAGGGTTTTCAGCGGATTACACCCACAAAATCCATAAAAAGGAAAATATTTGAAATATATTTGAAGAGACTAAGTAGTCTATAAGTTTTAGGATTATCATTTTTATTCATTCTTAAACTTAGTCTTTATAAAGTAAATTGTTATCCATTTTAGGTAAGGATCAAAATTGAATTTTTGTATAGTCTTTTTCGTTACCAAAAGTCATATGCATCCTTATGCATGTGTACTAAGAATTCCTTAACTTGGACTCTCATGCCTCTTTTTTTTATTTATTTAATATGTATAACTCATCTAATTTTCTTTCGTGTAAGCATGAAGGCTTCTTGAGGCCCTCATACCTAACTAATTGACTGTTAGATGTGTTAGTACATATATATATAAGTAATTTTTTCTTAGTTTTCTTAGGATTTCTATTCCACCCATGTAGCGAACTTAAAGTCAGTGGCTCCCAAACCGGTCGGCTTTAGGGCACCAGGTGAGAAAACACCCTGCAGACTCAAATTCGAGTGAATTAGGCCACAAGACGAAGGACTTTATTTTATTTAGAGCTCACCTTTAGGCGTAAATACTTATGCTTCTTGAGGCACATGTATCCAGCTTAATTGGTGATATATATATATATATATATATATTTAATTTTTTTTATTTTTTCTTATATGAGGCACAAGGGTCTTTGTCTTAGAATCCTAGATATGCATTAGGTATGCACATTTCATTAAGGTAAAAATCAAGACTAATTACTTATTAAATTTCTCCTCCTATACTTAAAAATTAAACAATTTATTTATTTTGACCAGTTTTTAGAAATCCTAATCATGATTTCCCTAATTCTTAAAACTAACTTAGATTTCTTTCAAAAGATAAGTCAAAATATTGTCCTTTTTATAAAAAAAAAATTTTTAAATTTTTTTTCTTTTTTTTAAAATTTTTTTATGTTAGAACAAATAAAGAGAAAAAGAATAAAAAAAATTTTTTTATTTTTTTTTTAATTACTTTACATACCCTTCCCCCACACTTGTTTCATGCATTGTCCCTAATTTGTGAATGAAATGCATGGATGCATGAATTGGCAGAAAGATATAGTTACCGATACAGTGGGTCAAAAAGACCCATGGCTGCATTTACTTCCGGTACTGATTCCAAAAAGATTTTAAGACGTTGACCATTTATCTTGAATGTATTACCATTTTTCGGGTCGTAGATCTCTATGGCTCCGTGTGGAAACACAGTCTTAACAATGAAGGGCCCTGTCCATCTTGATTTTAACTTGCCGGGAAAGAGATGAAGTCTAGAGTTATAAAGTAAAACTTTTTGTCCTTGGATAAAAGTTTTTCTCGTGATGAACTTATCATGAAAAACCTTAACCCTATCCTTCGCAATTTTCGCATTGTCCTATGCTTCGTTCCTCAATTGCTCTAGTTCAGAAATTTGCAATTTTCGAAGCTCACCGGCCTTATCTAGATCGAAATTCTGCTGCTTAATTGCCCATAAGGTCCGGTGCTCTAGCTCAACAGGAAGGTGGCAAGCCTTTTCAAAGACTAGTCTGTAGGGAGACATTCCTAGAATCTTCTTAAAGGCAGTCCTATATGCCCATAGGGCATCCACCAGTTTGGTGGACTAGTCCTTCCTATTCTGATTCACAGTTTTCTCCAAGATAAGCTTGACTTGCATATTGGAAACTTCTACCTGTCCACTAGTTTGAGGATGGTAGGGCGTAGATAACTTGTGAGTTATGGCGTATTTTCGCATAAGAGCTTCAAAAGTTCTATTGCAAAAATGCGTACCATTGTCACTAATAATGGCACGAGGGGTTCCAAAGCGCGAGATGATATTTTCTTTCAAGAATTTGACAACAACTTTGTTGTCATTTGTCTTGCAAGGGACGGCTTCAATCCATTTTGATACGTAATCTACGGCCAACAAGATGTATTGGTGCCCAAACGAATTAGGGAAGGGTCCCATAAAATCAATGCCCCAGACATCGAAAAGTTCTACTTCTAGAATTGGATTTAGGGGCATCATATTTCGTTTGGAAATTCTTCCTATCATTTGACATCTTGTGCAAGTTTTGCAAAACTCGAATGCGTCTTTGAACACAGTTGACCAATAAAAGCCACTTTGCAGGATCTTTTCGGCAGTTTTGCGGGGACCAAAGTGTCCACCGCAAGCAAACTCATGACAAAAGGCTAGAACGCTTCTAGTTTCCTCGTCGGGGACACATCTCCTAATAATTTGGTCGCTACAATATTTGAAAAGGTAAGGATCTTCCCACATGTAATACCGGACTTGAGACAAGAATCGGTATCTATCCTGTTTTGACCAATTAGGTGGTGTTTGGTTTGTGACTAAGTAATTTACTATGTCAGCAAACCATGGTTCCTTAGAGATGGCTAGAAGTTGCTTATCGGGAAAATTGTCATTGATGGGAGTTCGTTGGAAGGTGCGTTTGGCACACGAGAGAGATGGTCTGCGACAACATTTTCAACACCTTTTTTATCTCGAATTTCGAGATCGAATTCTTGAAGGAGAAGGATCCAACGAATGAGTCGGGCCTTCGCATCTTTTTTTAGCATTAGGTATCGAAGTGCCGAATGGTCGGTGAAAATCGTGGTCTTGGTCCCAAGTAGGTATGGGCGGAATTTCTCCGAAGCGAACACTACTGCCAAGAATTCCTTATCGGTTGTAGTATAGTTCATTTGGGTGTCATTGAGCGTCCTACTCGAATAGTAGATCACGTGCTGCTTGTTATCCTTATGCTGTCCTAAGACAGCGCCTATCGCAAAATCTGAGGCATCGCACATGATCTCAAAAGGTTTGGGCCAGTCCGGAGGTGAGATGATAGGTCCAGAGATAAGTTCCACTTTCAAATTCTCCCACGCACTATTACACCTATCATCAAAGATGAAGGGCACGTCTTTAGCTAGAAGGTTTGTAAGGGGTCTAGCAATTTTGCTAAAATCCTTAATGAACCTACGGTAAAACCCAGCGTGTCCTAAGAAAGACCGAATGTCCTTCACGCATCGTGGAATTGGAAGTTTGGCTATGATCTCCACCTTAGCTTTGTCTACTTTGATCCCTTCCCTAGATATCTCATGACCTAGGACAATCCCATGCTGCACCATGAAGTGACACTTTTCCCAATTGAGGGTCAAGTTCTATTCGGTGCACCTATTCAGCACTAGCTCCAAGTGATGGAGTCATTGGTCAAATGAATTTTCATAGACGGAGAAGTCATCCATGAAAATCTCTAAGAAGCTCTCGATCATATCAGAAAAAAGGCTTAACATACAACGTTGGAATGTGACGGGGGCATTACATAGGCCGAAAGGCATTCGACGATAGGCAAACGTCCCAAATGGGCACGTGAACATTGTCTTTTCTTGGTCCTCTGGAGCTATAGGGATTTGGTTATACCCTGAATAACCGTCCAAGAAACAGTAATACTCATGACCGGCTAATCGTTCCAACATTTGGTCGATAAATGGGAGAGGAAAATGATCTTTCCTAGTGGCGACGTTCAACTTGCGATAGTCTATGCATACTCGAACCTTGGTAGGCAAACGTGTTTGCACTAACTCATGCTTGTCGTTTTCTACCACAGTAAAGCTGGACTTCTTAGGGACCACATGCATTGGGCTAACCCATTCGCTATCGGAAATGGGATAAATGATCCCATTATCTAACAGTTTCACTATTTCAGCTTGTACAGCCTCTTGCATAAGTGGGTTTAGTCTACGCTGTGGATCCCTCTTCGGTTTAACCCCTTCCTCTAGATGGATTCGATGCTGGACTATCGTAGGGCTCAGTCCCTTGATATCTACCATAGTCCAACCAATGGCTTTCCTATGTCTCCTAAGGGTTGCCAGTAGGTCTTCCTCTTACCTATTAGTCAAATTGGATGCAACTATGACCGGTAACGTCTCTTGTTCACCTAGGTAGGCATACTTAAGATGTTTAGGCAAGGCCTTTAACTCCAATGAAGGAGGTGGCTCGATGGGTGGAGGTGTTAAGCTTGACTTTTCCATCTCTATAGAACTTGGATTTGCTGCCCATTCAATCTCATCAAGATTGAGATCACTTGATTCTAACTCTTCCTCTTCCTCTGACTCTAGTATGATCTCCTCATTGTGCTCACTCGTCATGTTTTCAATGAAGTTAACCTCAAAGGGTTGGTCGGTCATGTCATAGGGATGCTTACCTAAGTTGAAAACATTGACTTCCTTGGTCATATCCCCAAAAGTCAATCTCATGGATCCGTTTCTACAATTTATGATTGCATTCGCGGTTGCTAGGAACGGCCATCCTAAGATGACAGGAGTTTGAGACCTAAGATTAGACACAGGTTGTGTCTCTAAAACAATGAAATCGACTGGGTAAATGAATTCTCCCACTCGTATGAGGACATCATTGATCTCTCCCTTAGAAACTTTGATTGAGCGATCAGCCAATTGAATAGTAACTTGGGTTGGGTTGAGTTCACCTAATCCAAGTTGCTGATATACGGAGAAAGGGAGCAAATTGATGCTAGCTCCTAAATCGAGGAGTGCTCGATTGATTTCAGCTCAACCTATGGTGCAAGAGATGGTGGGGCAACCAGGGTCCTTGTACTTGACTGGGATCTGGTTGGACAATAGCTCACTAATGTTAGTGGCTAGAAAAACCTCTTAGGCACATTTATCTTTCTTTTCTTGGTGCACATGTCCTTAAGGAATTTGGCATAACTAGGGACCTGTTGGATTGCATAGGGAAGTGGAATGTTGAGCCTAACTTGATTGAACACCTCTAGTAGTTTCTCCATATGTGCATTGTTGTTGCTTCTAAGCCTCTTTGGAAATGGGGCTATAGGCTGGTGCACTTGTCCTGCTGACTTTTCAGCTTCAGTTTCATTGGAGCTGGGTGGAGAAGGAGTGGAGCTAGATGGAATGGATGACTGAGATGGATCCTGTGGCATGGATACTCGATTATCAACTTGTTTCACTGATCTTAGTGTATGAACCAAGTTACACTGGTTTGAGTCTTGAGCCTCATTGGCTAGCCTAGGATTCCTAGGATTTGGCAATGGTTGACTCGGCAGAGTTTCCCTTTGTCTCTCTTGTTGGTTCAATTGGATCTCTATCCTAGTTAAGACTTGAGCCAGCGTGTCATGGCTTTTAACTAGAGTGTCCACCTTTCTTTCCATATTTGAGAGTCTTGTCTCCATTTGTGAATTTGGAAAGATGGTGGAGGATTTTGACTAGGGAAATTTGTTGATAGGGCGGATTTTGGAAATTGTTGGAGAATTTGGGCCTAATTTGATCATTGTTGCTTGGGCCCCATGAAAAATTGGGATGATTTCTCCAACCGGGATTGTTGGTTGGCGAATATGGATTGTTGGCAGGCCTTGTGAAAGCCGCACTCATATGTTCGGGCAAACTTTGATGCGCGATAAAGACGGGACATTCCTCGAACACATGGTTCATATCTTGACAATAAGTACAGCCCGCCGAAGGTGTTGGGCTGACTTGGTTCACAGAGACTGGTTCTTTCATTTCAAGAGTTTCTAGTCTTCGCATCACAGCAGCTAACTTAGCATCGGTTGCTATGTTTGCCTCAATGGAATGGATACCTCCTTTCGAAGAAGTAGGGTCATTAGTCCTAAATTTTTTCGGAGTTGGTTCCCATTGGATGGTATTTTCAGCTAATTCTTCATATAATAACCATCCTTCATTTTCGTTCTTTTCAGAAATCCTCCTTGGCACATGGATTCTAACAGCGTTTTAGTTTGATATTCTAATCCATCATATAGAACTTGGCAAAGTCGCCATTTCTCTATCCCATAGTGAGGACATTGGGCAAGGAGGTCCTTAAAACGTTCGAAATATTTTCAAAAAGGTTCATTGGCTGTTTGCTTAAACTGTAAGATGCACTTCCTAATTAGTGCAGTCTTGTGGACGGGATAAAATTTCTTTAAGAAGGCCTTAGCGAAATTATCCCACGAAGATATTGAACCGGCCTCTAGACTGTAGAGCCATTTCTTTGCTAAATCTTCAAAGCAAAGGGGACAAACCGAAGTTTGATGGCATTTTCTCCTAACTTGGGTATCTTCATCATGAGACATACTTCCTCAAATTCCCTTATGAAGAAGTATGCATCCTCGGATTCAAGTCCATGAAATTTGGGAAGAGTGTTGATGTATTGTGGCTTGAGCTCAAATTGGTCAACACCTTCATCGGTTAACTTGATGCAAGAAGGAAGAGAGGTCCTAATAGGATAGAACCTATCTTGGAGTGACAGTGGTTGTGCCATGTGTGAGTCGGGCTTTTGCTCGGGTGGTGAACTAGTTCTAGTTAGCCTGGATGTAAGTGGGTCTCTCGACCAAGCGGACATGCACAATTAGCAAACAAGTTCACCCAATCAATCACTAAAAAAGAAAAACAAACAAAATTCCTAATCTAGGGTAAGCCTTGACCTAGACGACTCCTAACTTTAGACTGTCCTTAGGAGGTCTATTGCCGACCTTAACCACAAGTTAATCGGCTAGGCAGGTGGCAAGACCGGTGGGAGGTTTTCCGTCAAAGACGTTCCTTAATTAAATAACCACCGATCTTCGGGCTTTCGGCCCTCAATCCCTGCTTAGACACCGATTTGGCAAGAGTTAATTTCGAACAACTTTCCCCCTTCAGCCAATCTCCTAGTGAGTCCGAGTTAACCTAGGGCCAACGTCTAGTCAAATTTTACTTAAGGTTAGGGTTGTGAGTGTGACGGAGATGATTTGTGGGCCAAGGAAGGGTGATGAAATCCCCACCTTATCTTGTTAATGGGTTTTGCCCTTAATATATTTTTGTGTACGTGTAAAGCAGTAGAAAAGTAATCACTCAAAAAGCAGTAAATCAGCCAAGAGTGTTTCCTAATCTATATGCAATGCAAACGTACCTTGTCGCCAGCACTCTACAACAGAATAAAAAAAATTAAATAGACACGTGCCCTAGATGCAAGAGTCTAAAATTTTTTTTTTATCAACAAATGAGTTACTGTTATTTAGTTAGCAGTGTGCAGGTTTATCATAGAGAAAATTCTAACAGAGCAGTAGATCAGAATTGTAATTAGCAGCAACCTGCAGAAAACTGGGTAAGTAGTCAACTACTCAGGCCGTGGAAACGCGTTTTTTGCCGCGGACCCGCGGCTCTGTAGTAGGCCCTGTTGCTCTGCCTTCGAGGGCAGAGGCACAGAGTTGCTATGTGTCCTTGCTGCTATTTAGTTTTTCCTGTTTTCTGAACCTGCAAACAGAAAGAATGAAAGAGTTAGTTTTGAGAAAATCGTACCGTTCCTTCCCCGGCAACGGCGCCAAAATTTTGATTGAAATTGAGAAATTGCAAGGAAAAAGATTAGAGTTAAGATTCTCAGTCTCAATGCTATCCGCTGCAGCAAGGGCCAAAGCGGGTCGATCCACAGGGAAGGATGCGATGCAAGCTTTTCGGCCGATTCCTCTGTATCTTCAAAATAAGAGAAAAGAGATTAGATTTGAAATATATATGATTGGAGAGATGCGGTTTTACTGATCTTCTACCACAACCCATAGTGCAAGTTAAGGATATTGATCATCATATTGAAATATATGAAATCGATCCTAGGTTTATTAGAGAAGATGCAAGCAAAAGAAAAAGATTTTAGAATCTTATTAGTTTGCACTCCTAAAAATCCAACACGTTTTCATCCTAACATCTAAGTACAGCATAAGAGAAGATTTACCTTGAAGTTACGCTGTCAAAGTTCTTAAACATGAAGTGTGAAGAATTATTTAAAGGTGTAACCTAGATTAGAAAGCTAGTCATCAATTTAATCTTCAAGTAAGCTACCTTAAACCTAGGGTTTCTAAAAAGTGTTATCAATCCGATCAATTCTTAACTGCTCTAGGGTTGTTTAAGAATTCAGCAAACCACAATAAGGAATTAGTTCATCATTTTTTTTAATCTTTTCGATTTATCTCTTTTTTTTATGTTGTTTAATAAGAAGGATTGCAAAAAGAAAGAAAAACAAAACAAGAGACAGATCGCAGAGAAAAACCAAATTAAAAGACAGTAATTTAAATGGCAAAGAGGTAACCTTTATTCGAAAATATCCTCCAAATACAAAGCTCCTTCTTCTCCATAATGTGCTTAAAAAGAAATTACAATTGCAGAAATTTAAAGAAAAAGCTAAAGAAACCCTAATCTCCTCGTCTCTGGATGGCCCTCTCTGTTGCGTCTGCAGGGATATTTATAGGTGCAGAAGGAGGTAGAGTCCCAATAGAAGTCTACTGCCAAATCCGTTGGTCCATCTCATCCATCTGGCCGCGGAAACGCGGCTTTGGCCGCGTTTCCGCGGCCTTAGCCTCATCCCTGGCCACGCGCTTTTGCGCGTGGCCTCCTTTGGTCCGTCCATCTGAGTCTATCCGTGTAGATCTGGCATCTCGACTCTTCAATTTGAAATTTCGGGATAACTTGGGAAGCAAGTTACCCTAAATTCAAATCTCCTCCGAAAACGAATTTCATCCTTGCACTCTATTTATCCTCATCCATCAAGCATTTAGGGTTGAATAGAAGTCTATCCCTCCCCTCTTTTTAGTATTTGCAACATTTGCACTTTGTATTTGCAATTTTGACATTGGTAATTGCACTTTTGCACTTGGGCTTGGACATGGGCTTTTGGGCTTCATTTAGGCTTTTATTCTTTATTTAAATAAACACTCAAGGCCTGCACACATTAAATAACAAAACATTAGTAATAGTGCATGATTGTATAAATAAATATGAAAATGTGATAGTAAATGTGATGACAAATATGTATTTTTTACTACCTATCACTTAGACAAAAGAAGATTAGCCTTCCTGATCATTTCCTTGACCTTTCAATCTTATCCTTGGCATCAAGAAAAGCGCTGTTAGAAGCATCTATGGCGTCCCCAAGTTCTACTCTCCTCATCTCCAAGGATTTCAAGTTGGAGGAAATTGTCTTAGCTGCTTCTTGAGCGGCGAGATGGGCTTCATGTATTTGAGCAGCAAGGTGTGCAAGCTGTTCATTAACTGAAGACTCCAGATCTGCATGGCTAAGACGGCGCCATTGTCCACATCCCCCTCAAGCCTGTCCACCAGAAGCTCCAATGCGGCGGCCTGGTCGTCCCTTCCAAAGTCTCGGATACTGTCAATGCTTCGGGAGAGGACCACCTTTAAAGCAGAGAATGAGGTGGTCGAGCCCTTTAAGACCAAAGCAACGGATCGCTTTAAGCCCTTATAAAAGCTGTGACTAACTTAGTCACGAATTCATTCTCGGTCTCGACTACTCCCAGTGAATGAGCAACCTCTGAAGACAAAGCTTCCACCGGTTTCACTGACATAACTGTGGAAGGAATAGTAGAAGTACTGGCTGGAGCAATATGAGGGATCGCCGGTGATCTCGGAGGAGTCCTCATTGAAACCAGTACACTAGCCACAACCGAAGTAGGGCTAGTGACTATTTCTGAGAGAGCTAGCTCAACCACCAGTGTTGGAGAAGTAGGACTGGTAATCACCTTCAGCTCCGCGCTTGGCAAGATAGACGGCACTGACAAAACCAATGGCATCTCACTTACTGATATAGTTGGAAGTGAGGTTGGTTCCGTGACTACTCTGGCCGATTCGGGCTGATAAGAGGGCAAGTCGTGATACAAAACATCTAACTCAGCTGCATCCGCCGCGGTCGAAGTACTTGTTTCACCCCTAAGTCCTGTTTTCCATTGATTTTTAGCAAAGGGGAAAACTTACAAAAAAAAAGGTCGAGGAGCTAAATTACAAGTAACACAAAAGATTACAAGTAGATCTCCTCAGAGATTCTGGAGAAGTGTGCCGATAGGAGTCTGGTCAGCGCGCGACCACTTTGTCCCTTTAACGATGCGAGCGATGAGATTCCCTTCTCGCCTGGTCGGGGAATCAGAGAACAGAAGGTTGGTAGAACCCTCTTGTTACTTCTCAAAATCGCCTTATCTTAAGAATTCCTTCTCGCCTGGTTCCGAAGATTCCTTGAGAAGAAGGGAGGTATTAGGGTATCAGTACCCTGATTAGAGAAGCAGCTCTCTAAAAGTCTCTGAATTCAAGAGAATAGATCTCTGTTTGTACACGCGGTGCGTCCTCTCGGGAAGTCTTGAAGAAGTCCTTGCGTGTGTGGAGCTCTCTTCTTCTGGAGTCCTTTTGCACTGTTTTCTCTCCTTGTGCCGCTGGTGGGCTATTTATAGGGAGAGTAAGGGTATAATCATCCCTTGAAAATATAGAAACAGATTGAATCAAATCTGTTTAAATCTGGAAAGTAGCCTTGCTGCGAGGCTAGGATCGGCTGCTGCGAGGCTAGAAGTGGCAGGTCGGTTGATTCTCTTGATCTGTTTTGATCCTTTCCATATCGTTGGAGGATTTTTCCTGATCCTCTTACTCGTTTTAGAAGAGTCAAGAGATTACGGCAATCAACTGCCAAATTTGATCCCAGATCTGATCTTTATTAGATTTGGTCTTGATTCGATCAGATTTGATCTCATCCTGAGATTTAAATGGTCAATAGGTTGACTATAGCAGACCTGCAGTGGTGCTGCCCGCATTGAGCTCACAGCGGAGCTAGATGGCGCATGTGACGAAGTCGGAGGATAGCCCTTCGGCGGAGCTAGATATCGTCTATGGCGAAGTTAGAAGACAGCTCTTCAGCGGAGCTAGATGTCGTCTGTGGCGAAGTTACCGAACATCCTTCTGCGCGGTTGCGTGTGACTTCAAGCGAAGTTAACTCTCTGCGGAGTTAGCTGAGCCCTTCCGGCAAAGCTATGAGTTAGCTTCCTGACGGAGCTGTGAATGGCTTCAAGGCGAAGTTAGGTGATCCTAGCCTCTCAAGCGAGGCTATCCCTTTGGGCTCATGCGATGCTAAGTGCTAGCATCTTAGACCTACTGAGGTCTGTTTAGAGGCAATTCGGGCTTACTGTCTGCTTCACTGGATCAGTAGAGTCCAAGTTGCTTCCTTGTCCCTCGGAAATGGGTGAAAACTGGTCGTCAGCTTATCTGTTACTTGCCTTTTGTAAATGTCAACAAGTACAGAACTGGTCGTCAACTTGTCTGTCACTTGTCTTTTGTAAATGTCAACAAGTTTAGACATTGTTCAGACCAATCAGCATATCTTTCACTTGTCTTTTGTAAATGTCAACAAGTTTAGACATTGTTCGGACCAATAAGAATCTTGTCTTTTTTAAGTGTCAATAAGACCCCCTTCAAATTTTTCGAAAGTCTGCAATGGCTCAGACTTCGAAATACTTTGAATTGCTTTTATCGGTGGTATGTAAAGTACGAACATCGCCATGGTGGTTGAGTTCAGCTTCACTCTTAATCCTGCTTTGGGATAGATTCGCCGAAGAATCGTGTAAATTCGCGACTCTGGGTTGCTTCGCGTCTGGGTAGCTCCGCGTCCGAGCTTTCCGGAACAAGTTCGCTTTAGAACATCTTCCCTTCCCGAGGCCGCAGCCTTCGGCCAGTTACGAGAAGGATCGCTGCTTATTCGAGGTTATAATAACCTCTTTTGCATTAATCGAGGGGAATTACTTCTCCTTTGTGCGTTTCCGAGTCCCTTTTTCCAGGCTTAGTTAATGCCTTAATGAGGGAGATCATTTCTTCCTTGTACGGTTTCGAGGGAAACCGTTCCCTTTTTCAAGGCTCAATTAATGCCTTAAACGCGCTCGCGCTTCCATGCTTGAAGCGACAGCGCTTAGGCCATGAAGCCTATAAATAGGGACACTTGAGGTCCTCTGAAGAGAAGCGGTCTGCTTTTCTCTTCTCTTCTCTTGGTTGAGAGAGATACTCAGATCTCTGAACTAGTGGGGATGCCCACTCTGGTTATTACCCGGCCAAGGACCGGTAAGTCTCGGTCATCCAGAGACTTTACCAATGAACTTTAGAGAGTTTATCTCCCTTAATTTAGCCTTAACAGCTACCTCAGGGATTGATTTCCCTTACGTCTGATTGATTTGCAGAGAAGGGCTTTAGCCCAGCTTCCCAGCGAAGCGATCACTTGAATAAAGAAAGATAATTGCATGCTTGTTAAGTTCACCACACAGGCAAAACTTGGGACTTAGTCTCTTCAAGGTTGAGCCAGCCTTGCCATATAGGTGGGGTCAAGACTGCGTCCCTCTGGATCAGTCTGGCTTAGCCATATCGGCGAGGCTAGGACCTGGCTTATGCTGAGCTAGCCCATCATCTCTGTGCAAGCGAGGCTATCCTCTGCTTAACTGAATCTGAAATCCATTCTGCATCTGAATTGGATATAAATTGCTTCGCCCCAAAGAATTTGACTTAGCATTTCCTTTGACTTACTGCTAACTTGTTTCAGTTTGCATTACAGTGAGCTATGTTCGCCAATCTTTTGACTTGATGAAAGAGATCAAGAAGTTGCCTCTTGCTTTTTCAGTTGAAACTTTAATCTTAAGCAGGAGGAACAAACTGGGGCAGCCGATGTGCGTTCCTGAAGAAGTTGGCAGTCGCTTATCCGAGATGATCCACTTCGAGGCGAGGCTGGTAGCCGCTTATCCGAGACGATCCACTTCGGGAAATCGGACGTCACCGTAAGGTCGCGGATCTTCCCATTGCCGATTTTCATCAAAGAAGATCCAACCTGCTGGTGGCGATCAGTCCTTTGCCAATTTTAATTACGGAAGGTTCAACTTCCTGGTGGCACAATCTGTCCTGGTGGCACCATCTGTTCTTGTACGAAGGATTACGGCCTTGTGCAGGAGGAAGGCCTTTCGTGTCCAGTTGGTTTCGCTTGAAAGTAGATAAGACCACTTGTATGCCTTTTGAGCAAATGATTCTGTTGTATGAAACACAACCTTGATATAGTAGTATTAATATACCTTTCCTTTTAAATCAATAAAAGTTCAGTTTCTGCTCATCTGATTAGCTATGCCTTCTCTTTTGAATTGAGAACACTTGAATTGGTCCGGCGGAGCTAAACTTCATGTGAAGTTAAAGATAGAATCCTTTCTGAATCAGGAACGAGCTTCCAGCGAGACTAACATTTCCGCGAAGTTCAGACTGTGCTTTTGGCGGAGCTAAGGCAAGCTTTTCGGCAAAGTTAACGGTACGTCGCGCGAAGTCAACACTTGACTTGTGGCGAAGTTAACCCTTAGTGGGGCTGAATTAGCGCTTCTCGGGAAGGCGCTTTAGACGCCGTTTCAAATTAATTTGAAACGACAGCCTGTGCTCTTATCGAGGCGTCGTTTCAGGCGATTATCAGCCTATAAAAGCCCCATCGGGCTGAGAGAGAAGACATTACTTCTCTTTGAATTTTCCAGAGTACTTGACTCTTCTCTTCTTCTTCTTCTTTGTTCAAGAATTCAAGAACTTCCACTGTTCTTCAATGGCTCCAAGAGACGAGCGGGAAAAGGAGTGGCAACTTCTGCAGCGAAGGGTCCTTCTCCTCCTCCGGTCATCGAACGACCAATCGCCGGTAGGGATCTTTCCCTTTCGATTAGAGACTGCCGCCTCTCTCTTAAAGCCAGTTTCAGGCTATCTTTGGATGAACCCAAAAATGATCAATTATGATCTATTATTCTTAGGAAATTCAATTCCCTGAATTTCCCTCACTTTCTTGATCGGGAATCCAAGAACTGAAGAGTTCTTCTTCAAGCTTCCAGGCGAAGCTATCCCTTAGGCGGTTTACATCCTGTTGAATAATAGGATGCGAGGCTGTCCTTTGAAATTTGGCAGAAAAGGACCTTAATGCCCTTAAAATGATCTTTAGACCATAAAATCCTTCTGACGAAGTTAGCCCTTGGGGTTGTGTCGCATTCTGTTGTTCGAAGCTAAGCTTCCAGAGTGAAGCTAACACTTGGATATTTCCTACATCCTGCCTTTTTATCAGCCTGAACCAACCATAGGAACAGAGATTGAGGGAACGGTAGTCACGGAGGCAACTTTACTTCCAACTATATCAACGAGTGAGGTGCCATCAGTTTCTCCAGCGCTCTCTATTTTGCCAGGTGCGGAGCTGAGGGTGATTACAAGTCCTACTTCCCCGACGCTGGTGGTTGAGCCCGTTCTCCCGAAAGTAGTCACTAGTCCAACCTCGGTCGTGGCTAGTGTACTAATTTCGATGAAGACTCCTCTGAGATCACTGACGATCTCTCATGTTGCTACAGCCAGTGCTTCTACCGTTCCTTCCACGGTGGTGTCGATAAAGCCGGTGGAATCTTCAGAGGCTGCCCGTCTGCCAGGAGTGATTGAGGCCGAGAATGAATTTCTAGCCGAATTAGTCGATATCTTTTATAAGAACTTGAGGCGATCCATTGCTTTGATTTTGAAAGGCTCGACTACTTCATTTTCTGCTCTAAAGGTGGTCTTCTCCCGAAACATCGAGAGTATTCGAGACTTCGGAGGGGACGACCAGGCCACTACATTGGAACTTCTGGTAGACCAACTTGAGAGGGATGTAGAGGAATGACGCCATCTCAGCCATTCAGACCTTGAGTCTTCGGTTAATGAGCAGCTTACAGACCTTGTCGCTCAAATGCATGAAGCCCATCTTGCCGCTCAGGAAGCCGCTAAGGCCATTTCTTCAGACTTGAAATCCTTGGAGATGAGGAAGGTCGAGCTCGGGGACGCCATAGATGCTTCTAGCAGCGCTCTTCTTGACGCCGAAGATAAAATTGAAAAGGCCAAGGAGATGATCAAGAAGGCAAATCTTCTTTTACCCAAGGCTGAACCAGTACGTCTTGGAGAGTCTGCGCGGCTTGAGCAGTTTAAGGCTCAGAGTGACGAACTCTCACGGCAGGAGTTAGCTCAGAGGGCAACCTTGGTTGAAGTTGAAGCTCGCTTGGCCCAGACAGCGAGCTTTAATGAGGCTGAGCTGAGCTCGCAGGCTCTTGTCAGGGCTGCTGATGATAGGAAGACAAGGCTGACCATTCTTGAAGGACGGATAAAATCTTATGACGCACCCCTATAACTTGTAATATATGTGCCTCCATGTATCGCTTCTTTTTAGAATTAATAAAAGTAATTTTATTTTGATCTTTCTGTCGTGTTTCCAACTTGTTTTATTTTCTGAATTGTCACTTCCAAGTTGTATTTCAGCCTTCTGAGGAAACAGTCCTTACTTGTACTTAATGATGAAACTTGGCTACCTGCCGGTTCAGAGGTCGCAATGACATAACCGATTGAGACGCCACCAAGTTCAAGGTAGTCCTTGTCGGACTGAAAGGTGAGATCTGGCTATCTGCCGGTTCAGAGGTCGCAATGACATAACTGATTGAGAAGTCACTAAGCTCAAAGTAGTCCTTGTCGGACTGAAAGGTGAGACTTGGTTATCTGCCGGTTCAGAGGTCGCAATGACATAACCGATTGAGAAGTCACCAAGCTCAAAGTAGTCCTTGACGGACTAAAAGGCGATACTTATCTTTTGTAAATGTCAACAAGTATCGAGATTGAGACTTGGCTATCTGCCGGTTCAGAGGTCGCAATGACATAACCGATTGAGAAGCCACCAAGCCCAATGTAGTCCTTGTCGGACTGAAAGGGTGATACTTGTCATTTGTAAATGTCAACAAGTATCGAGACCTATCTTTTGTAAATGTCAACAGGCTCATGTTTGAGACTTGTCTTTTGTAAATGTCAACAAGCTCGAAATTGCTGTTTGCCGGTTCAGAGGTCACAATGACATAACTGATTGAGACGCCACCAAGCTCAAGGTAGTCCTTGTCGGACTGAAAGGGTGATACTTATCTTTTGTAAATGTCAACAAGTATCGAGACCTGTCTTTTGTAAATGTCAACAGGCTCAAGGTTGAGACTTGTCTTTTGTAAATATCAACAAGCTCGAAATTGAGACTTGCCTGTCTGCGGTTCAGAGGTTGCAATGACATAACCGATTGAGACGCCACCAAGCTCAAGGTAGTCCTTGTCGGACTGAAAGGGTGATACTTATCTTTTGTAAATGTCAACAAGTATCGAGACCTGTCTTTTGTAAATGTCAACAGGCTCAAGGTTGAGACTTGTCTTTTGTAAATGTCAAAAATCTCGAAATTGAGATTTGGCTGTCTGCCGGTTCAGAGGTCTCAATGACATAACCGATTGAGACACCACCAAGCTCAAGGTAGTCCTTGTCGGACTGAAAGGGTGATATTTATCTTTTGTAAATGTCAACAAGTATCGAGACCTGTCTTTTGTAAATGTCAACATGCTCAAGGTTGAGACTTGTCTTTTGTGAATGTCAACAAGCTCGAAATTGAGACTTGGTTGTCTGCCGGTTCAAAGGTCGCAATGACATAACCGATTGAGACGCCACCAAGCTCAAGGTAGTCCTTATCAGACTGAAAGGGTGATACTTATCTTTTGTAAATGTCAACAAGTATCGAGACCTGTCTTTTGTAAATGTCAACAGGCTTAAGGTTGAGACTTGTCTTTTGTAAATGTCAATAAGCTCGAGATTGAGACTTGGCTGTCTGCCGGTTCAGAGGTCGCAATGACATAACCGATTGAGACGCTACCAAGCTCAAGGTAACCACTGTCATAGGTTTAATGTTAACGTAACAGCGAAATGGATGGAGAGATCTTTGTATGTGGTCTTACCATTCCATGGATGAGAATTGGTAAGTGATTTTGGGGGGGGGGAATCAAATGGGAACAGGTCCATTAGGATTTTTAACAAATCCTCAGCTGTCCACGGGTTTGATATGCCTTTACCAACTACCGTTTGAGTCGGGCTAGCCATGCTATTCCCCTCAGCATGATGAGTTGTCGAGGACTCATGTTGGGCTTAAAGGCCAACATTTTCCTCTATCCTTAATTGTTAAGGATATTGGATCATCTGATTAAAGGCCAAGTCTTGATCAGAGGTGTGGTGTTAACTTGATCATAAGAAGGGTACTTAATCATGGATAATACTTCTTTAAGAATTTGCCATTGATCGGCATCATGAGTAAATCGCCATCTGAAGTCATAAGGCGATATGCTCCGTTTGAATAGACTGTTTCTATTACAAACAGTCCTTCCCATTTAGGCTGAAATTTGCCTTTGGTCTTGTGCGTCATAATCATCGGTCGTCTGACGGTTAAAATCAAATCTCCTTTCTGGAAGACTCTTTGTTTGACCTTCTTATTGAAGGCTTTTGAGATTCGAGCTTGATACAGCTCGATGTGTTGCTGAGCTTGTAGTCGCTTCTCATCTAGGGCTTCGAGCTCTTGAAGACGCAACCAATCATTGTCTTCTGATGTGATTTTAGTCGTTAAAGTGACTCGCAACGACGGCATTTGGATTTCCAACGGGAGACTGCTTCGCACCCGTACACCAGAGAAAAAGGCGTATTGCCTGTAGGGGTCCGAACCGTGATTCGGTAGGCCTAAAGACATTCACCAAGCTTTTTGTCCCAATCTCACTTATTCGAAGAGACGAACTTCTTGAGTAACTTGACGATCATTTTGTTGAATGCTTCCGCCAAGCCATTAGCGGCGGAATTATAGGCAGTTGAAGTCACATTCTGAATTCGGTATTTATCGCAGAACTGATAGAATACCTGACTTATGAATTGGGGACCGTTATCATGGATGATCCGCCTAGGGACACCAAATCGATGGATGATATGGTGTTTGATGAAATTCACCATGTTAGAAGTTTTGACTTCTACCAATGGTATGACTTCTGCCCACTTTGAAAAGTAATCGGTTATTGCCAGGATAAACCGGTGACCTCTTGTCGAAGAGGGGCTGATTGGCCCTACGACATCGATTCCCCATGCTTCAAATGGCCATGAAGCAACAGTTGGGTGGAGCAACTCCGGGGCTGGTGTATGAAATCCGCATGAATTTGGCATGCTTTGCACCTCCGTGCGTACTGGATGGCATCGACTATCATGGTTGGCCAATAGTATCCAAGCCTATGCAATCTGTCTTTGAGTTTGGACCTGGCTGATGAGCTCCGCAAATGCCGTCGTATGCTTCTTTAAGCACTTCCTGCGCCTCTGAATTGGAAAGGGAATGGAGGAGGACACCGTCATATGAACGACGGTAAAGTGTCTTCAGGGTTGGATCGTAGTAAAAACGGAGAGACCTTCGTCTGATAGATGCTGCTTCTTTAGGGTCGTCTGGAAGCAGACCATGTAGAGCATAGTCGATGAGAGGAAATCGCCAATCTCTCGGCTCAAGATCCGTCGAGATATTATAGACCTCTCTGGTTCTTAACATATGTTTAGAGCAGACAAGGTGTCGAGTTGCCACTGTGAGGTGATACTCGGTGTCGACTGGCAAGGCTAGTGTTGTTGCTAATGCAGCAAGAGCATCCGCCTTAGTATTCTGAGATCGAGACACATGCCCGATGTAGAAGCCTTCAAACAGATTAGCCAATTCGATGACCGTGTGGTAATAAGGCACCAAATCCTCGTGGCGAACTTCATATTCGCCTTTATCCTGATTGATAATCAGTTTCGAATCACCGTAAGCTTAAAGGTAGCGTACCCCCATTCCATGGGCGAGCTGAAGGCCAATAAGTAGAGCATTATATTCTGCTACATTGTTGGAGCATGATTCTGTCAGGAAAAATGCTCTGGGAAGGACATGATTCTGTGGGGAGATAAACACAATCCCCACTCCGGCAATGCTCCTGCCTTTAGGACCTATTTGTGATGCTCGATCGAAGAACATCTGCCAACATATCCTCCGCTGTGATGGTAATAGCAGGTACCTTTGATTGCATATGATGGCATTCGGAGCAAGAAGACTGAGCGTCCTCTTTAGGGATTTCTGGCATGTACGTCAGGAATGACTCTGAATTGGCCAGTGCATCTCTGAGTGCTTCTCTTGTCTCTTTTGAGAGACGAAGGAGCTCGTGTATGGTAATACGAGCCAAGATATTAGCCAGCTGGGCTAATATATCAAAATGAAAGGGCGTGTCAAGCCCTGGGCCTGAAGGTTTCTTCAGGATATGGTTGAACCGGACTTCTTTAGGCTTCTCTTTTCCCTTGGTTGGAATCGAAGCAGATGCTGGTACTTGTACTGACATCGTTTGCTGTTGTGTCTCGTCAGTAGATTTCTCATACTGTTTTAAGTATGATTTTCGGATCGAGTACCCGTCGGCTGAGGTACATCGGCCTGCGTTGTGCAAGCATGCTTTTCTCCTTCAGAATCACTGAGGGAAGCTGATGTAAGATTGTCATCGTTCGGCAGAAGGGAGATGACATTGCAAGATTTACCCTTCGACTTGGACTACTTTGAATCGCACTGTACGTCTTGGAAAAGGTCTGGGTGTATCCACATAACTTCCCTGTCTCCATCAAGGGAACAAGACCTCTATTATCCTGAGTTTTAGCCGCAGGATGTTTGACTTCCAGCCGTGGCACAGGGACTGGATAGGTCCCGTCAGGAACTGTGACCTTTGGGGTTTTGCCGAACTCGAGGGTCACCATATTGGCAGTAACTTTCTTCTGCTCTGCCTTCAGTGTCAGGACCCCTGCGTCGATCAAGGCTTGAATTCTGTCCTTGAGGACATAGCACTTGTCGGTAGGATGGTGAATCATCCTATGGTAGAGACAGTATTTGGGATCGTTCGTGCGTCCTATCTTATTGGGACGTCGAGCCTCTGGTAGCTTCATTTTATTCCCTTTGTGGAGTAAATGGAATATTGTGACCACCTGATCGTCTCTGAAGGAATACTATTTCGGAGGGAACTTAGACTCCTGATTATTGAAGCCACCTTTCTTGGCCTTCGACTGAACATCCTCTGATAATTCAACGGACATAGTCTCCTTCCCATTGGCTTGAGAAGACTGCGCCATGTCGCAACGTCTTTTGTTGTTCATACCCCATTTGCTCTTAGGGGTTGAGGGTTCGAACTTTTTAGCTGACTTTTCAGCTATCTCAGCTTGTTCGACCAGTTCTTTCCAGGTATGGGCTTTGACAGCCCCCATGCGAACCTCTACTTGGTCCAAGAAGTTGTGCCTGTACGTCTGTAAGAGCATGGGTAATGGCATCCCTGCTGGGCACATCGAAGACAAGTTTCTGAATCGCTCAATATAGTTACGGACAGATTCGCCCTTCTTCTGCACGGTGGAGAGGAGCTTGTCCATGGTTACCTCGGTATCGTCCTTATAGAAACGAGAAAGGAATCGGGTTTCCAGGTTGATCCAAGAATTGACAGAGCCCGGAGGGAGACTTCGGAACCAATCAAATGCTATCCCCTTTAAGGTGCCAATGAACAGCCTAGCCATGATAACGTCATTGTCTATAACATTACCGGTTTGAGACCGAAAATAGTAGATGTGCTGGTTTGGCGAGCTCTTTCCATCATAGGTATGCAATGTTGGTGGTTTGAACTTCGGTGGGTATGGCACTGAATCTCACTCCAATGGGTAAGGATGGACTGTCCCCACTTTCTTTAACTCATCCCTCTGAGTTAGGGATGCGATTTGAGCTTGAAGGCCCTTAAGGACTTCAGCGACTAAAGAAGAACCCTCCTTGGACTTTTCCGTCTTCGGCTGGTCATTGCTAAGATGTTCTTCTTCGTCATGGTTACTCCCGGTATCATTGTTATTCCGGTTATTAAGGAGTTGAGCGAGCATCTGTTGAATGTTGTCTAGAGCTTCTTGCTGAGTTTTAGAAGTTTGCTCCTGAGCTTTCAAACGTCGACGAAGGTCGTCATTACCATTATCAGCCATGTTTACTGATGCTCTGTATGTTCGCACCGAGCTGACTGTCACCGAAGAAGTATACCCGCTATCTTTAACTTCTTCATCAGATGACTGGACTGATCTTCTCCTTGGTTCTGGTGAGGCTACTGCCGTCGAGGAAGAAGGCTGTTCATAACTGTAGGGTATTGCCACCCTAGATCTGGTGTTTCGAAAAACACCCTCTTCATGCACCAAGACTTCGCCTAAGCCTGGGCTGTAATCTGGATCTGGGGAGCTGTAGGGAGTGTCGTCGGAAGCTTGTCTGCCCCTGCACAACTCTTGTCCTCTCCCGGTCATGTTGACGGATGCGGAGGGTAGGTCTCGCGAGACGCTCCTTTTATGATGTTTCACCGGGGCTTGTACCGATAGCCGATCAAAAATTGATCATCGGCCTGGTGAAGTAGCGAGGCTTAGTCCTAGCCGGCAATGGACTGAGTGGACGGTTACCAGCTGACATCCCACTTGTTGACAATAGGGGAAAGTAGTTCAAAAAGATTCTGACTTCCGTTTGTTCATCAAGAATTCCCGCAAGTCAGACCCAGTTGGGCCTAAACGATCCAGTGCAGAAGCTCTTTTGGATCGCGCATAGGACGATGTCCTGCTTCTTTTATCACCGCAGAGGGGATTAGCACAGAGTAGTGCTTCAGTTCTAGCTTCGCGGCTAAGAACCTTGGAAACGCCCTTGGGCGCTGAAGCTGCATAAGCAACGCTATCAGTACTTAGGGACAATCCCTTAGCTCCGCCGCAAGACATGAGCTTAGCGCTTGACGAACCGGAGGGCGGAGCACGCTGTGGTGTTTTATCCGCTGTGCTGCTGCGAAGGCGATTGATCTTAGATAGTGCTTCAGTTCTAACCTCGCGGCTAAAAGCTTTGGAAACGCCCTTGGGCGCTGAAGCTGCATAAGCAACGCTATCAGCACTTAGGGACCATCCCTCAAATCTGCTGCGAAGAGCGAACGAAGCACGCTGTTGTGCTTTGACTTGGGCTTCGTGGCTATGGACGCCGCGCGTACGCTGTGGTACAGTAGCTTCGCTCGTGAGAAAGAGGCTGGCGCGAGGCGCTACTGATCTTGAATTGGACAAAGGTATTGTCGCCCTTGTATCTTCGCGGCTAGCACCATTGTTGGAGCAGGCAGGCATCTTGCCTTTTTCTTCGCACGAGAGACGCACTTCTGGCATAGCTACGCCTGAGGCTTTGCCCAGAGCCTTCTGTTTTGGCCTCCACATCTGCTTTGACAAGGGAGACTTAGGTTCGCAAGGAATCTGACAAGCCACACGCGAGGCTGAAGGGTGTTGGCAGAATTCTGCCTCTGGCTTCTGATCTGAAACCTTGGTCATGGAGACCTTTCATGCTTCCATGCATGAAGCATTAGACCACCCACAGAGAGGACTTCTTCAAATTTTTCATGGTTGAAGTGAACGACCAGGTTCTTGAAAGTGATAGGCTTGCACTGCGGGCCTGCTTCCTTGTTGTGCCAGAGGACCGCAGTAGGCTCGCAGAGAGCCTTATCTGTCTCCGCGGAGACTTGCTTTGAAGATTTAGCCAGAAGGGCTCTAGCTGCACCGGCTTTCCCGAATTCAGAGATATACCCGAAGGTCTGTTCGTTGCATTGCGACACTTGATTCTCAGCAGCGGAGAAATCCATCCCCAGCGGAGTCGTCATCTTGTTTTCCATTGATTTTTAGCAAAGGGGAAAACTTACAAAAAAAAGGTCGAGGAGCTAAATTACAAGTAACACAAAAGATTACAAGTAGATCTCCTCGGAGATTCTGAAGAAGTGTGCTGATAGGAGTCTGGTCAGCGCGCGACCACTTTGTTCCTTTGACGATATGAGCGATGAGATTCCCTTCTCGCCTGGTTTGGGGAATCAGAGAACAGAAGGTTGGTAGAACCCTCTTGTTACTTCTCAAAACCGTCTTATCTTAAGAATTCCTTCTCGCCTGGTTCCGAAGATTCCTTGAGAAGAAGGGAGGTATTAGGGTATCAGTACCCTGATTAGAGAAGCAGCTCTCTAAAAGTCTTTGAATTCAAGAGAATAGATCTCTGTTTGTACGCGCGGTGCGTCCTCTCGGGAAGTCTTGAAGAAGTCCTTGCGTGTGTGGAGCTCTCTTCTTCTGGAGTCCTTTTGCGCTATTTTCTCTCCTTGTACCCCTGGTGGGCTATTTATAGGGAGAGCAAGGGTATAATCGTCCCTTGAAAATATAGAAACAGATTGAATCAAATCTGGAAAGTAGCCTTGCTGCGAGGCTAGGATCGGCTTCTGCGAAGCCAGAAGTGGCAGGTCGTTGATCCTCTTGATCTGTTTTGATCCTTTCCATATCGTTGGAGGATTTCCCCTGATCCTCTTACTCGTTTTAGAAGAGTCAAGAGATTACGGCAATCAACTGTCAAATTTGATCCCAGATCTGATCTTGATTAGATTTGGTCTTGATTCGATCAGATTTGATCTCATCCTGAGATTTAAATGGTCAATAGGTTGACCATAGCAGACCTGCAGCGGTACTGCCCGCATTGAGCTCACAGCGGAGCTGGATGGCGCATGTGACGAAGTCGGAGGATAGCCCTTCGGCGGAGCTAGATATCGTCTATGGCGAAGTTAGAAGACAGCTCTTCAGCGGAGCTAGATGTCGTTTGTGGCGAAGTTACTGAACATCCTTCTGCGCGGTTGCGTGTGGCTCCAAGCAAAGTTAACTCTCTGCGGAGTTAGCTGAGCCCTTCCGGCGAAGCTATGAGTTAGCTTCCTGACGGAGCTGTGAATGGCTTCAAGGCGAAGTTAGGTGATCCTAGCCTCTCAAGTGAGGCTATCCCTTTGGGCTCATGCGATGCTAAGTGCTAGCATCTTAGACCTGCTGAGGTCTGTTTAGAGGCAATCCGGGCTTACTGTCTGCTTCACTGGATCAGCAGAGTCCAAGTTGCTTCCTTGTCCCTCAGAGATGGATGAAAACTGGTCGTCGGCTTATCTGTTACTTGTCTTTTGTAAATGTCAACAAGTACAGAACTGGTCGTCAACTTGTCTGTCACTTTTCTTTTGTAAATGTCAACAAGTTTAGATATTGTTCAAACCAATCAGCATATCTTTCACTTGTCTTTTGTAAATGTCAACAAGTTTAGACATTGTTCGGACCAATAAGAATCTTGTCTTTTTTAAGTATCAACAAGTCCCTCAGGGAGACTGGTTGGTCCCCTTGAAGTCGATGTGCCCAAGGGCAGGGCACCTGTGGTTAAACTTTGAGTAAGCAAGGCGTAATGAATATCACGAGAAAAATTACACACGAAAGAGCAAAATGTTACCAAAAGATGATATCGCCTCAACTGCCTTGGCCGCGGTCTCTCTTTGAAATCCCTTGACAACGACTTCAGTCCTCTCAGGCTCCATGGGAAAATTTTTGGCAGAATCAACACGAACGGCCGGCCCACCTTCACTCGCTGAGCCCTCTATGGTCCACCCAAAAGAGCTGGAAGCTATGGGACTTCCCTTTGAGGTCCCAGCACCTGAAGGACCTACATCGGCCGCATCACCTCCAGATTCTTCCGAGATGGCGAAATAGCTAGCCTCATCGCCTTCTCTATAAGTGAACAGGGGATCATAATGCTCATCCTGTCCTCCTGCGACCTCGGTTCTCGGGTCTCTCACCGCCTCGGTTCCTGAGTCATGAAGTAAACAATAAGCTGTATGGAACATATAAGAGTGTATTGCAAGAATGAAGCTGATCTTACTCGGGTCCGGAACAGCTTTACCAGCGGTCTGCCTAGGAGCCGACAGCTTAATAACTAATGGAGCAGGAGGAGGAGGCACTGCAGATGATTCGCCCTCTGCAATAACAGTAGAAGCGTAGCGACGAGGCTTCTTCACTACCCTGTTCGTGTGAGGTCTGCCTTGCCGCTTTCGTTTGAAGTAGACATCGGGATCTTCTTCCTCCAACTCCTCCACCTCTATATCTTCCACAGATTCTGTGCTCACCCCACCAGAAGCAGCTGTTGGAGCCTCAGCACCTGTATCCCCTTCAAAGTGGGGACTTCCTGCATCCGAAGCCTCGCTATCATCAACAGTAATGAATTCTCCGAGGCCTGGCATGCGGACCCTCTTACCCTCGCTTCTCTCGGTGACCTTCCGTTTCAACCGCTGAGAGATCAACTTCACACCAAAAGAATTAATAGAAAACCCAGTTGGTGTGGAGTTTGAAGTTTTATACCACTGGCAGAATCCCAGGGTCGTCAGAAGGTTCGGAGCCCTTAGCGGCATGCACAGCCGCGCCTCAGTACAGCCAGCAATATAAAACCGCCAGGCACGAGCTCTATCGATGAGGCTCCCTATGAAGGCTAGGATGCTGTTCGGATTACCTACGTACAGTTGGTCATATCCAAACCGACGAGCAAACTGACTCGGAACATAGGGCTCCAGGTAACAGGTGTCCCCGCTTCTATATAACAAGTGGGATGGCCGGATGCTAACCAGCCATTTGGAGACTCCCCAACTCAACGACGTCTGCCTTTCCCCGACATCCTTGAATTCTTCACCATAGCCAGCATCACAAATGTAGGGAAAGCATCGAAAAAGGCTGTAGACATCATGATGGCACAGCAGTTTGCGGACCGCAGCCACATAAGTCCGTGACCACGAACACCCCTCGAATCGACAGAGAAGCGTCATTCAAACACCTTTTGGGGCTCCTCACTGGCTTGGATGATGGAGGGGCCGTGAAGGGTGAACCATGCCATCAAATAAGTATATGGCAAACCAATTCTCGGGTTTGGTCCGTCGCAAGGCAAGATAGTCCCCTTTCCCTGTTTTGTCATTGGTGGCCTGCAGAAAGCCTCCGTCAATGCACGAAGGCCTCTTTGAATACAGCACACCATTGCTGGAAGAAGTCCAAGAGAACAACCATGGACTAGACGAATAGCCGGTAATAAGGCAGTTGGATGAATGACGTCGCTAGACGGAGATGGCACCACGCATCTCTTCAGTCAAACTGTTAAAAAGCCAGCTAGAAGTGCCTTACGGGACATCGGCCGACAAGCCTGGTGGTGGAAACTCCGAAGAATATCACCTTTCTTATAGGGTCCGTCATCTTCTTCTAAAATCAAATCCCCTTGAGAGTGCTCTTGCATCCTGTGAAAGATGTCTTCATCTGCAACTCCACAGTGAGCCGCTTGAGGAGTACCTTCCAGGTCAGGGAACAAATAATTTCCCAAGCTCTTCAAACTGCATGAAGCTCCCTTATGGCTCCCATACATGCTTGAGCAAATGTAAAGGTGGCACATCAACTCTCGGTAAGTCTCAAACAAGGCGGGCTCCTGCTTCTCCAGAAGTGCCAATTCCGCCTCGTACGGGAAATATTCTTCAAATGGGAGAGACCTCAAAGGCAGATTAGAGACTTCCCACATCTCATGCAAAGTCATGCCCAATTCGTCAATAGGGGTGAAGAAGGTCCTTGTAGCGGGGCAGTATAACTCAAAGATGGCGTAGAAGTTCGCTACACTCATCTGAATGCCGTAACAGGTCGCCCTGACGGCCTCGTAGAGTCCCAGCCTCTCCAGATCCTCTTCAAAATGGGCAAGGACATATAAAGTCAAGTCCCTCCACCATGCCTTGGGGGGATGAATCCACCCAGGGGTCCTGAAATCAGTGGCTGGATAATTACCATGAGCCTTAAAGAACTGATTTTCAAAAGTCTGAGCCACCGCGGGATTTTCTTCCACTGGGATATTTGGAAGTACGTTCTCAGGGTGGAGACCCAATATGCAACGAGGAGGACCCGCCCTTGTATAACTGGGGGACGGAGCTATCAACTTCCCCACGTGAACGGAATTGGTAGTCCGCGTCACTTGCCACTGCATCTTTCGAGCCCTCGTCACACATTGAAAGAAGGACAAGGGAAAGTGGCGCTTGCTAGATGGGAGATAATACTTCTCGCCATCCAGTTTGAAAATCCACTGTCCCTCTTCGGCTAGCAGCTGGTGATCGTTGTCTAGCGCTGCATCTCCAAACATGAAGCCAGGCTTCCGATAGACTTTTCGGTCAGAATCTTCAAGAGGAGCAGTAGTTAAGATGCTCCTCATGGTGCGCTGATCTCCGGCATAGATAAGTGCATGCCGACCGGGAGTACTTTGCTCACTGAATAATGAAGCCTGCCCTTGGAACTGCAGGCTAATATTACCGTCCAGCCCCCTGGCTGTTCCAAAGAGACTGTTCAGAGGACCCGGAGTATAGTGCACTGCAAAAGTAAGAAGAAATCATATTAGTTTATTGGCTAAAGAAAGCTAAAGCAAGAATATAATTTTTGCTGAGGCATAGCTTCGCTTTCCGAGCGAAGCAAGCCCAGCATTAGCTTCGCCCTGAAGCTCAGTTTCGCAATTACAGCTTAGCTCCGCATTCTGCACAAGGGCAAAATGCAGGAGATGTCCAAGTGTTATGTTCGCCCTAGAAGCTTCGCCTAGCATTCTGTCGCCGAACAGAATGCGAAGAAGCCCTCAAGGGCTAACTTCGCCATAAGGACATTAACGTCTAAAGTTATGCCAAGGGCTTTAAAGTCCTTTTCTAGCTGCGCTCTAAAGGCTAGCTTCGCATCCTGTTATTCTATAGGATGTGAACCACCTAAGGGTTAGCTTCGCACAGATGCTTATAAAAGAAACCATTCGGCTCCTGAATTTTTAATTGAGAAATTAAGGGGAATTAAATCTCCTAAAAATTCGGCAAAGAAAATTAAGGGAGTTGAACTCCCTGAGATCACTGGATCATAATGAATTGTTCTAGATTCGTCATGAAATAGCCAAAATTGGCTTCGAAAAGAGAAGTAAGAGGGAAAGATCCCTACCCGCGATAGGTCGTTTGATGACTGGAGCAGGAGAAGGTCCCTCCGTTGTAGAGGTGGCTACCTCTTTTCCTGCTCGTCTTTTGGGAGCCATCAGAGAACTGAAGAAGTTCTTGAATTTCAAACGAAGAAGAAAGAAGAAGAAGAGATTTGGAGTTCTTTGAAAATTCAAAGAGAGGTGGTTCCTTCTCTTTCAGCCTAATCGGGCATTTATAGGTTGATGATTGCCTAAATTTTGTCTCCTCGAAAGGAGCGCAGGCAGTCGTTTCAAATTAATTTAAAACGGCGCCTAAAACACCTTCCCGAGAAGCGTTACTTCAGCCCCGCCAAGGGCTAACTCCGCCGTGAGTTCATTGTTGACTTCGCGCGACGCTTGAATAACTTCGCTGAGAAACGTGCCCTAGCTCCGCTAAAAGCACATCTCTAGCTTTCCGAAAATTCCATGCTAGCTTCGCCAGAAACTTGCTCCTGACTTAGTTGGAAATCTGTCTTCAGCTTCGCTGGAAGCTTAGCTCGGCTAAGAGTTTTCATTTCCTCCTACGGAAAAGACTTACCTAAGTTAGTCCACTTCAGGTGTTCTCGAATCAAAAAGGAGTGAAACAAAGCAGATAAGCAGAAAATAAATATTTTTATTGATTCAAAAGGGAAGATACATTGAAACTACATCAAGGTGGTCTTTCGTACAACGGAGTCATTGCCCTAATGGCAGACAAATCATTCTATCTACTTCTGAGGTGATGAACCATCTCAACTGGACACGAAAGGTCTTTCTCCTGCACAAGGCCGTAATCCTTCGCTTAATGGCAGATTTTGCCATCAAGAAGCTGGATCTTCTTTGATGGAAATTGGCAAGAGATTGGGAGATTAAAATTGGCAAAGGACTTGTTGCCACCAGAAAGCTGAATCTTTCGTAATTAAAATTGGCAAAGGAAGGATCCAAGACCTTACAGGTGACGTCCGCCTTCCCAAAGTGGATCATCTCGGATAAGCGATTACCAGCCCCTTCTTGGAACGCATATCAGTTGCTCCAGTATGTTCCTCCTGCTTATGATCAAAGCTTCAACTTGAAGATCAAGAGGCAAGTTTCTGGTCTCTTTCATCAAGACAATAGACTGGCGGGCACAGTTCACTGCAATGCAAACTGGAAACAGGTTAGCATTAAATCAAAGAGAAAACTGCAAAGACGAAATGCTAAGTCAAATTCTTAGGGCGAAGCAATTCATATCCGATCCAGTGGTGCTTCAGTTAAGCAGAGGATAGCCTCGCTTGCACAGTGATAATGAACTGGCTCAGCATAAGCCAAGTCTTAGCTCCGCCTAAGGCAGTTAGGCTGAAGAAGCCTCAAAAAGGACCAAGTCCTAGCCTCGCCTATATGGCTAAGTCAGACTGGTCCAGAGGGACGCAGTCTTAGCCCCACCTATATGGCAAGACTGGCTCAACCTTGAAGAGACTAAGTCTCAATTCTTATCTATGTGGCGGATTTAACAGGCAGATTCAATAGATCAAGACAGGAATTCTACATGGAAAAGTCTTTTTCTAATCAAACGAGAATGATAGCTTCGCCGAGAAGCTGAAAAATAGGGCTGAAGCCCTTCTCTACAAGTCAGTCAGATACAAAATGAAGAATAAGATAAATCAATCCCTGAAGTAACTGGTAAAGCTAAGATTAAGGGAGATAAACTCCCTAAAGTCACTAGTCCATTGGTAAAGTCTCTGGATGACTGAAACTCACCAACTCTTGGCTGGTTAGTGACCAGGGTGGGCGCCCCCATTATTTCAGAGATCTGAGTCTCCTTTCTTGGGCAATGAGGGGATGTCATGGACACACTTTTCAGAAAGAGAAAAGTATGTTTCTCTGAAGAGGACTTCAAGTGTCCTATTTATAGACCTCATGGTCTGACCATGCCGCTGCCGCTTCAAGCCTAGAAGCGAGGGCAAAGTTAAAGCATTTAAATGCTTAGCCTCGAGGAAAGGAACAATCTCCCTCGTTAAAAGCAAGAGAGTTTATTCTAACCTCGGAAAAGGGAGCAATCCCTCTCGTAACTTGCCGAAAAGTAGTTAGCCTCGGGAAAGGAATGTCGTTCCAAACACTGAGTTAACGCGAAGCTTTCCAGATGCGAAGCTATTTAGAATCGCGAATCTACGCGATTCATCGGCAAACTTATTCCGATCCGAAAGCAGAATTGAAAGCGGAGCTGAACTCAACCACTATGGTGACGTTCGCATTTCACATATCATCAATCAAAGCAGTTCAAAGTATTTCAGAGTCTGAACCATTCCATTGCAAACTTATGAAAACTTTGAAGGGGGTCTTGTTGACACTCTAAAAAAGACAAGATTCTTAACTGGCCTGAACGAGGTCTAACTTATTGACATCTATAAAAGACAAGTGACAGACAAGCCGACGGCCAGTTCTTCACCCATCTCAAAGGGACGAATCAGCAACTTAAACTCTACTGATCCAGTGAAGCAGACAGTAAGCCAAGAAAAGCTCGTGAGAAGGTCCAGGCAGGTCCAGGGATATTAAGTTAGCTCAACACTTAGTCCCCGCACGAGCCCACAAGATAAGTCTCGCATGAGAAGCTAAAATTGCTTAGCATCGCAGGAAGATCCTTCGTAACTTCGCTGCGAGCTGACTTGCAGTTTCGCTTGCAAACGCTCAGCTAACTCCGCAAAAAGTTAGCTCAGCGCGGCCGCGCAAAAGGCTGATTGGTAACTTCGCCACAAAGTTTATCGAGCTCCGCTGAAGTGCTTTCTTCTAACTTCGCCAGAGCTCAACACGGCAGCTCCGCTGCGGATCTTTTATGGTCATCTTTGACCAATCAAATCTCTAGATGAGATCAAATCTAATTGAGATCAAATCTAATTGAGATCAAATTTGGCAGTTGCTTGCCATAATCTTTTGACTCTCCCAATCAGGTATGAAGATCAGGAGATTCAGTTATTTGGAAAGAATCAAGGGCGCATCCCTCATTTAGCAGAGTAGATCAAGGGATCAGCACTACTTGCTATTCCTAGCTTCGCAAAAGCTATCTCTAGCCTCGCGGCAAGGCTACTTTCTAGATGTAAAACAGATTGACTCAATCTGTTTCCAGATTTTCAAGGGACAATTGTACCCCTGTCCTATCTATAAATAGCATACCAGAGGCTCAAAGAGAGGAGGGACGGCTAAAGGCAGAGACCTACTCTCTTGCTTCCAAGAATTCAGAGAACTACTTCTCTAATCAGAGTGCTAATACCCTAAGATCTTCCTCCCTCTCAAGGAATTCCCGGAACCAGGCGAGAAGGAATTCCCATGTGGAGGCACTTTGAGAAGTAACAAGAGGGTTCTACCAACCTTCTGTTCTCTGATTCCCCGAACCAGGCGAGAAGGGAATCCCATCAAGCAGCAGTCCGATTGTCTGATCGATCGCATCGTCAAAGGGATAAAGTGATTGCGCGCTAATCAGATTCCTACTGGCACACTTCCCCAGAAATCTCAGAGGAGATCTACCTGCAATCTTCTTACTGCAAAGAATTACTTGTAATTTAGCTCCTCGACCCCTTTTTTGTAAGTTTTTCCCTTTGCAAAATCAATGAAAACATTTGGTGGTCTTATCGAGTCATGCGTGGCCACATACTTGGGTGATCACCTGGCGGCCACCAGGGAATCCGTGGGGTGTGCAGGCACCCCTACTCCTGTTTATTCCTGCCGGGTATGCA
Source organism: Agave tequilana (assembly GCA_038442645.1). Classification (NCBI taxonomy): domain Eukaryota; kingdom Viridiplantae; phylum Streptophyta; class Magnoliopsida; order Asparagales; family Asparagaceae; genus Agave; species Agave tequilana. Next base: position 83,859 of record JAVJIF010013473.1, read on the forward strand.
CACGCCCTAGGCCTAATTCTATGGGATATGCGATACTCTGTTCCTATTCAGGCGTAAATAAGTCCCGGTACCTAGCGGTACGTTCCGGCTCAGCCCCGGATACTCCTGGACCGTTGTCTCAGGCATGTACGGGGCCCATCCTAAACATGGTTCGTCGAATTTCATCAGTTTTCAAATAACTTGCTCTATAAGTTGTAAGTGAAAGTATGCGGAATGGGATGCATACTGAAGCCTACAACTTATACGCCTCCAATTAAAATAAGATGCTAATATACAATTTGTTGTGTTATTTTGTAACTCGGGTTGTATGCGCTCAGATTACGGTGACATGGGATAAGGGTATATAGATGAGAGTTTCCTTATTTGGATTATTCCTTTGATGTACTAGTCTCATGGAGCCGTGACCTAAACTTGTGCGATCGATTTTGCTCGTAATCAGTTTTATTCAGTTTTATTGGTTTTATCAATTTTATGTTAGTTTAGGAGATATCTGGAGTTGCCTTGTCTACTTTATTCATCGCCTCATTACCTGCTCTTATCATCTTATATCATACATGTTCCCTGCTTGATATCGATTACTGTCTCTCTACTTGCTCCTGCATGTTTGTGCTCACGACACGGTTTACAATGCATATTTATGACTTAGATTTATCGATACACATGTGCTTATCTCAGCACGCCACTTGGCCTTAGCATCACAACTCGTCGGGGAGTTCTGACTCCTTTGGATCCTCATGTCCAGGTCTTGGAGTTTGGAGCGTGTGAATTCTCCCAGTTGCTGATCAGAGTGGCGCAGCGGTAGCGTGGATCTCCAGCAGACCGTCCAGAGTCCTATCCTTTCAGGCCCCCTGCTCGGCTCTAGAGTTTTCCTGTTGTGACTCTGAGCCTCCATTTGTACTGTTCATACTTGAATATCTCTTTATATTCTCGCAACTGCGCATATCAGTGATGTAATATTCATGTAATATTGTATCACATCTGGTAATAACTTTGTAGTTGTACTCATATGTTGGAATGTATAAAGCACCACGTACTTCCGTACTCTGATTCTTGCCTGTACTGATGCTTAGCGTATATACGTGAGGGTATTTCCGCCCTGCGTATATACGTCGTTGTAATGTCTCCGTACCCGCAGGATCGGGGCATTATAGGGTGGTATCAGAGCCTAGGCTCTCGCATCCTCAGTACGTCCAGACGGCTGATCGATCGCTAATATTGCACATTCATTATCATATTCTCATACTTATTATAAAATAAACTCTGCTTTTTCCTAATTATTGTTTAATTTATTTGCAGGCCTATTCCTAAAGGAGAGTGAAGAGAAATGAGCCCAAAAGCCCATCAAATTCTGATTTAAATCAGAATTAATTCGAACTCAGTAAATCAGAGCAGATCAGGTCGGTTCAGATCGGTTGAAAATCAGGTAAAGTAATAGACTAGATGAGAAGTACAATTTGACTCCTTACTTTGATTGATAACAAATTTTTAAATAGAGACTAAGTTTAGGAATGAAAATTTTGGTTTTCCTATAACTTATAGATTACTTAAAACTTACAATAATATTTCAAATATTTTTCTTTCAAAATGTGTTTTCAAAATACTAACATTTTTCTCTTTCTTTAAGGATTTGTGGGTGTAATCCACTGAAAACCCTCACGAGACAAAACTCGTCCTCTAGGGGTAACCTAGAGGTTTAACGGCTTGTTGCACATGCTCAGTACAATCGCGTGACCTGCGAAAGTAGTCTAATAATTTTTTGTTTAGTTGTTTTGCTCGAGGACGAGCAAAAGATAGGTATGGGGGTGTGATCGGTCGCTAATATTGCACATTCATTATCATATTCTCATACTTATTATAAAATAAACTCTGCTTTTTTTCTAATTATTGTTTAATTTATTTGCAGGCCCAATCCTAAAGGGAGTGACGAGAAATGAGCCCAAAAGCCCATCAAATTCTGATTTAAGTCAGAATTAATTCGAACTCAGTAAATCAGGACAGATCAGGTCAGTTCAGATCGATTGAAAATCAGGTAGAACAAATCCCTACAAATCAATCGGTTGAAGCCAAGGATCAAAGGCCATTTCATCACAATTCCGGAGATAAAATTGAGAATCCAGCTGAAGATAAAGTCATATCCCGAAACCTGGATGCTCCACCCCTCGGCTGTGGCCACCTGGCCATAGCAAAGCCACGGAAACACGGCATTTGCCGCGAATCCGCGGCTTTGTTAGGGAGTTAGGGGGAGCGTTTGCTCCCCCTATCTTTATACGCTCTCATAGGCTGAGTTTTGCCTATAAATACTGAGATTTTTAGAGCGTACAAAGAAAGGACTAAGCAGAGATAGATTTTAGGCCAGTTTTTCATTCTTTTTAGCGTAAATTTTTATTTTTTATGTAATTTTTATTTCTTTGTAAGCATAGGTTAGACTGAGATTCATGTAAGTAAGAGAGAGAGGCTTATGTTGAGAGTGACACTGATGTACCTGATTAGTCTACAATTCTGCATTATTATATCGCATTCTCCCACCGATTTATAAATAAATTGTCGGTCTAAATCGTATTTTGGTCTTTATTGCAGGTAAATCCAAAGTTCAAGGGCAAAGGTGTAATAAGAGCCTAATTAATTCCATTTTATGATAATTAATCCCGCATTACTTAAAGGCCAAGTAAGGGATCATCTAGAAGATACGATAAACCTAGACTCTTACGCACGATTAGACGAATATGCGGGCGAAATTACCAGAAAAGGAATATACCAAGAAGACCATGGAAGCCAGAGGAAGCATCGCACCAAAACCAAGGACTTTTGTCCCTGGTATTGCCGCGAAAACGCGGCAATTGCCGCGTTTCCGCGGCAATGTAGTTGAGCCACGCGTCGATTTTCGACGCGTGGCCCAATCTCGTCTTCTGGAGGCTTCCTATGCCTATAAATAGCCCTGCATAAGCCAGAGCGCGAGCAGTCTTCGTTTTTAGGAGTAGGTTCTGATTCTAGGAGAAGTTTAGTGTAGTGTAGGTAGATGCTTTTCATTTCTCTTGTATTTTCATTTCTTTTTAGATCATTGTAGTAGGGCTGAGAGATTCATAGAGAGAGAGATAGAGAGGGATTGATGTAATAGATGGTGACAGTCTATGTAAAGGTGCCTCCTTTCTCCTCCATTGTAATCTCCTTCATCTTCTACATGATGCTTTGCTAACTTTTCTTCTCATGGCAATCTAACTACTAACCACTAACCATCTAACCACTTACTTGATAATCCACATGAATCAAGTAGCCTCTACTAAGGCCTTGCTCTTGCAAGAGCCATTGATGGCTCATGATGATGGGTTCTAACATCTAACTTGCTAACTTGCTAACCAAGCTAACTCTCTCTTATTTCATGCTTCCTTCTAATGGTTTGATGATCTAATGTTTGTATTAGCTTGCTCTTGTTGCAAAGTTTTGAATGTGATGAACCATCTATGTGCCATGCTTTGTATCGTCTCTTGAAGTCAAGGATTAGTGATGGCCGAGGATCAAATGTGAGGCAACTATCAAGAAGAGGTTAGCATGGTTAGTGGATCATTTAGTAGTTAGTAGCCATGAGTTTTCTTTTATCTTGTTTTAGAAATCTATTTTCAAAACTATTTTTATCATTTTCATCGTTGTTTTCACCGCCTTCTTAGTTTACCTTTGTTCCATCTTCGTTTCTATTTGTTTTCGAAACCACGTCTCTTTTGTTTTTCACATCGCCATTTTCATTGCCTTCTCCACCTACCACATTCTGGATTTCCTTTTCTTTTCTTTTTCACTTTCTTTCTCATTCTTTTAACAAAGAAGAACTGTTAACATACAAACGTGAATAAAAACTGTTAATGCTTCTATCGCCTCCCTTCCCTGTGGATTCGACCCCTTGAGCCAATGCTATAACGGAAGTATCGAGGGTACATTAGCACAAATCCGAGCTTTTCATTGATTTTACATAAAACACATTTTTGAGTGCTAGTTCCGCCCCGATCAAAAAAATGGCGCCGTTGCTGGGGAAGGGAATGGTTTTGTTTTCACGTTTTTGTTAACATTGTCTTCTCTGTTTTGGTGTGCAGGGTTATATTTACTGGTGCTTAACATTGCAGTACATAAACTAGCTTTGCCTTTCCCTGCTCTTGAAAGCAGGGCCCCAGCTTTTAAAGAACTGCCGCGCAACCGCGACTTTTGCCGCGAAAACGCAGCCATGTTGTAAAAATTGTGTATCTTGTTGTGCTGGGATGTGTGAATTGAATAGCTAGTGGATCTGTATTATTACTTTCCTACTTTGATTGCCTACACACCTTAATAAACTAAAGAACTAAAATACGGTATTTGGACGCTTTTAAAACGGCTTAGACATTTGCATTTAGGCACGTGTCAATTCAATTCCAATATACTGTATTTTGTTTTGTTGTTGTGATCTGGATGGAGATGTACATATGGCATTGCATATAGCATAGGACAAACACGTGGGTGATTTATTGCTTTGTGTTATACTATTGTCTATATTGCACACTTGCACAAATTGAAATTAAGGGCAAAATCCATACAAGATAAGGTGGGGATTTAATCACCCTTCCTTAGCCCAAAAACCACCTCCCCACTCACACAACTCAAGCCCTAATAAAATTTGATAGACGTTGGCCCCTAGGGACATCTAGGTCTAGGTCAACCCTACTATAGGCTTGGTTTTTTTCTTTTCTTTTTGATTTTTGTTTGATTTTTCCTTTTTTATTTGTGATTGTTTGTGAAATGGAATTCAATAATAACAATTCTTTTAATCTGAATATGAATCCATATTTCACACCAACCCCATTTGATTCGGATAATTCCAACCCGGCGTTTTACAATATGCACCAACCAGATACACCGGGTTGGCCATATCCGAATCAATACAACCCATACCCACATTCTTATGACTATAATTTCCAAAATAATTTCACCTCGTCACAGAGTCAATGGGGATTCACCTCCCCCGAGTTTAATTTTCAACCTCCTTGTCCCCCATGTCCACCTTGTCCACAATTTACACAATATTCATTCCCCGATTTTGCTTCCTATACTCCTTTTTCTGGATCTCCCATTGAAGGAAAATCTGAGTTACAAAAGAGTAAAGAAGCCAATTTACAAGAGGTCGAGCAACAACTTCAGAAAACATTGACCTCTCCAATTCCACAACATTTTCAAGATTCATACTCAGTTCCACCAGTCCAGAATAGAAAACCATCAATTTTAGAAATGAGTATGCGTGAGTCCAAACAACAATCACAAAATCTGATGGACTCACAATTTCACCACCAATTCCAAAACAACACTTCATCTTTTCAACAAAACGATGAACCTATCAATTATGTAAAGATGCTTGAAGCCATGACTCAGGCTCAAAACGCTCGTAATCGTGACATAGATATGATGATCCAAACTCTACCTTCTCATCGTTTGACCATTTCTGATGTCACTAACCATTCTGTCAGAGCTAAAGAGTCATGTTGTTTTGGAAATCAAGATTCAATTTCAGCACACCCATCTGAACTTATCCAAACTTCAAATGTTAAAGATCCCATTGACATTTTGGCAAGTTATCCTTTTCCTAAAATTAAACTTGAGCATGAATATGATCATGAACCTCAAATTAGTGATTCATTTCTACTTCCTGATTCAATTATGACTCCCGTCTTCACCTGATTTCAATCCTTTTCCCGAGTCAGTATTGGATCCAGTGCCATTCCATTGTGAAATTGAATCACCAATCTCTTATGATGATCATATTGAACTTGACCAATTTCATACTTTTGAAAGTCCCATTGATAAATTGGCACGTTCTCATTTTTTTGGAATTGAACTCAACGAGGAATGTGACTTTGATCCTCAAATTTGTGATCCAGTTCAAATTCCTGAATCATTATTGACTCCTGTTATATTACCCAATTTGAGTAACATTTTAGAGTCAGTTTTGATTCCCATACCTGTCATTCCTGAACTTGAATCACCAATCTTAGAAAGTCACATTCCATCATGGGGAAATAAATGTGGACTTGAGCTTCATCTTCTTGATTTAGACCCACTTCCTGAACTAATCTCGACTCCTGAACCTTTATTTGACTTAAGTCTTTTTCCTGAGTCGGTATTAGTTCCTGTAATTTCTGAGTCCAAATCAATCATTCCATTCTGGGACAAAGGTGTTGATAAATTTGACTCTGAAATTATTTTGAAAATTTGGAAATTAGATGGGGTAAAATTTTTAATAAAAATCACAAATATATACATCATTCTAGTGGGTTGTATTCTTGAGGTCTCTGGTGGGTTCCTCCGGACTCCACGCAAGAATGATTGGGCCGCCTTTCGTGGACCAATCAGACCACCACAGAAACCACCACCTTGAGGTGATTTTTCCTTCCCTCTCTATTTGTTTCATGCATACATACATCACGATGCATTGAGGATAATGCATGAGATAAGTGTGGGGGAGGGTTTACTAACTTAGAGTTTTTAGATTTTCTTTCTTTTACACTTCTTTTAGGATACTTTTAGAAATCTTCCCTTTTGTATAGGAATTTTCTCTTTCTTTAAAATTTTTTTGAAATAAGAGACAAAGTTTTGATCTATTTTTAAGAAAATTAAGATGATCTTAGAAATTAAGGAAGCCTTAATTGTGACATCTTAAACCTAGTTGAAATAATGGATCTTGTTTAAAATTATAGGTTAAGTATAAAAGATTGGGGAGATAATTTTATCTTGAATTTTCTGCCTTAGATAGTATGGACATCACACTTACACATTTTTGGGATGGAAACAAAGACCTAAAATGCCATAAATAAAAAAATAAAATAAAATAAAATTAAAAAAAATCACTTATTAAGCTGGATAACTATGCCTCAAGAAGCATGATTATTCACGCCTAACGGTGGTCAAAAGAAACAAATAATCCCCCTTAGTTTTGTGGTCTTGTTTACTCGAGTCCTTAAACCCGAGGGATGTTTTCTCATCTGGTGCCCTAAAACCGTTTGGTCTGGGAGTCATCGGTTATAGGCTCGCTACATGGGTGAACTAGAAAGCCTAAGAAAACTAAGGAAGAAAAAAAAGAGAAAAAGAAGAAAGATATATATTATATATATATATATTAATATATATATATATATATATATATATATATATATATATATATATAAATGGCTTGATGGTTAGAGTTGAAATCCCAGAAATCTTCACTATCACAAAGTGCATATTATCTAGGTTTTATGAAAGAGAAAATATTCAATCCAAATTTGAGTTCTTACCTTAATTGAAGACAAGATCTTACATAGAGACTAAGTTTAAGGAAGAATGATTTGGGTGGACTTATGACCTTAGATCACTTATATTTTTGCAAAAATATTTCGAAAACTTGTCTCTCTTTCAAAATGTGTTTTCAAAATACTAACATTGTCTTCTTTCTTTATGGATTTTGTGGGTGCAATCCGCTGAAAACTCTCAGGAGACAACACTCCTCCTCTAGGGTAACCTAAAGGTTTAACGGCTTGTTGCACATGCTCAGTGCAATCGCGTCACCTGCGAAAGTTGTGTAATAACATTTGTAGTATAGTTTTTCTTTTCTTGTCTTGCTCGGGACGAGCAAAAGATAAGTGTGGGGGTGTGATTAGTCTACAATTCTGCATTATTATATCACATTCTCCCACCGATTTATGAATAAATTGTCGGTCTAAATCGTGTTTTGGTCTTTATTGCAGGTAAATCCAAAGTTCAAAGGCAAAGGTGTAATAGGAGCCTAATTAATTACATTTTATGGTAATTAATCCAGCATTACTTGAAGGCCAAGCAAGGGATCATCTAGAAGATACGATGAACCTAGACTCTTACGCACGATTAGACGAATATGCGGGCGAAATTACCAGAAAAGGAATATACCAAGAAGACCATGGAAGCCAGAGGAAGCATCGCACCAAAACCAAGGACTTTTGTCCCTGGTATTGTCGCGGAAACGCGGCAATTGCCGCGTTTTCGCGGCAATGTAGTGGAGCCACGCGTCGATTTTCGACGCGTGGCCCATCTCGTCTTTTGGAGGCTTCCTATGCCTATAAATAGCCCTGCATAGGGCCAGAGCGCGAGCAGTCTTCGTTTTTAGGAGTAGGTTCTGATTCTAGGAGAAGTTTAGTGTAGTGTAGGTAGATGCTCTTCATTTCTCTTGTATTTTCATTTCTTTTTAGATCATTGTAGTAGGGCTGAGAGATTCATAGAGAGAGAGAGATAGAGAGGGATTGATGTAATAGATGGTGACAGTTTATGTAAAGGTGCCTCTTTTCTCCTCCATTGTCATCTCCTTCATCTTCTACATGATGCTTTGCTAACGTTTCTTCTCATGGCAATCTAACTACTAACCACTAACCATCTAACCACTTACTTGATAATCCACATGAATCAAGTAGCCTCTACTAAGGCCTTGCTCTTGCAAGAGCTATTGATGGCTCATGATGATGGGTTCTAACATCTAACTTGCTAACCAAGCTAACTCTCTCTTATTTCATGCTTCCTTCTAATGGTTGATGATCTAATGTTTGTATTAGCTTGCTCTTGTTGCAAAGTTTTGAATGTGATGAACCATCTATGTGCCATACTTTGTATCGTCTCTTGAAGTCAAGGATTAGTGATAGCCGAGGATCAAATGTGAGGCAACTATCAAGAAGAGGTTACCATGGTTAGTGGATCATTTAGTAGTTAGTAGCCATGAGTTTTCTTTTATCTTGTTTTAGAAATCTATTTTCAAAACTATTTTTATCATTTTCATCATTGTTTTCACCGCCTTCTTAGTTTACCTTTGTTCCATCTTCGTTTCTATTTGTTTTCGAAACCACGTCTCTTTTGTTTTTCACATCGCCATTTTCATCGCCTTCTCCACCTACCACATTCTGGATTTCCTTTTCTTTTCTTTTCACTTTCTTTCTCATTCTTTTAACAAAGAAGAACTGTTAACATACAAACGTGAATAAAAACTGTTAATGCTTCTATCGCCTCCCTTCCCTGTGGATTCGACCCGTTGAGCCAATGCTATAACGGAAGTATCGAGGGTACATTAGCACAAATCCGAGCTTTTTATTGATTTTACATAAAATACATTTTTGAGTGCTAGTTCCGCCCCGATCAAAAAAATGATTCAATATGCAATGCGAACGTACCTTGCTCCAGCACTCTTCAACAGTAAAGTAAATGAATTGAAAAGTTTGATAGGGAAGGTAGGAGTGTACTCAATTCAGAGATAGAAGGTTTAGAGTCAACCTTCTTTGTTCGAATGTGATGCTTAAAACTCCAAGAATTTATTCACAATATTTATGTACTCCTTCCGAATCACCGTAGTAGTATGAACTATTACGGGTCGATCCTCAGGGACCTCCTCCTTTCTTCCATCATTTCTGCAAGCAATAAAAGGTAAATTTTTTTATATGTTCGTCTTTACTTTTGTTTCCTTCTTCTTCTTTCTATTTTTCCTCTTTTGGTTATGATGAGCATCCAAGTGAATCTAGAAGCATCAGTATAACCATGCTTGTGTGAGTGCCACCGATATTTCATGATGATGTTCTCCTCCTCAAGATTCCGTATCATTTCATTCTTATTCATCTTGATGATGTATGCGAATGGGGACTGAGCTCGATCTTATGGGTTATGCGTTGATCGCCTCCGAAGTAAGGTAAAACATGCAAGGGTTCCAAGTAAGTCATCAATCAAAGGAGGTAAGTTTTTCTTTTAGGTTTTCTTTTCTTTTAATTTTAGTGTAAATTACCAACACCACAATCTTCCAAGTTTCTTTCACTTTTTTTCATTTCTTTGTACATATCCACTTCCACTTTCTCCACCTTCTCTATCTATCACTTTCTCCCTAACTCACTTTAACTTAATTTTTCTCTTTTTTTGCAAGAACTAAAAGAAGAATTTTTAACCATTAATGGTAGCATAAGGAGAACTTTCTTAAAAGCTTCATCGCTAGTCCCTCCTTGTGGATCACGACCCGCATAGCCACTTGCTATAGCGGTAGAATTGAGCACCTTGCACTACTATTTTAAAAGTTTTGAAATTCTGTATTTGTGTGCAGGTTTAACCTCAATCAACGGCAAATTAATGGTAAAGAAATTTCAAGCTGGAGTGCATGAATCCTGGTTATGCAGTCCAACTACAAGTACAGAGTTATCTATTCTTTCTTCATCATCCTTTCTTTGATTCCTAATCCCTTCCATCTTTTCACTGTTTTGATTTTTCATAGCCTTTATACCAACTTAAGATATGGATAGACTAGAGGGTAGCGGCTGGTTCTGAATGAAGCTACTATATGATCTCTTCGGCCAAATCTATGAAGCTCGAGAATTTTCAGAATTGATCAACGATCGGTTTATCTTTTAGAAGTCAGTATTCGGGTTTTTCTACAGTTACTCTCTATTCTTGGCTATATTCTTCAGAGTGATTGATGCCTGGTCTTAGGAATTCTTAACTATCGGTCTTCTTTAGTTATGTTCAGCATTATCAGGGTTTCATTTATCTTCAGTATTCTGGCTTATTCTCGAAGAATTATCAAGTGTACAGTACAGCTGGAATTCTATTGCAAAGTAACGATATCAGATTAGTATTATTCGGCATCGTTCAAAGATTTATACAACAAGAAGTGCAGAAGATGTCTATATTCCGGTTATTGTTCAGTCGACTTGGGAGCCCTCCCTATAGTGATTCATATCTTGATTGGTATAATTCCCGTCTCTGTCCCTCTTGTGTTCAATTTACCCCTTATCGAAATTGCGAGGACGCAATTTTTTGTAAGGTGGATGGAATGTAACACCCCGCTCTCGGAATACGTACTTAATTGCGTATTCAGATTTTTTGATCATATTTTTCGATTTACTTCCAGTATTTGTTTTGTATTATGAATTATTTATATGATCATTTTGCCTTGGATCTGAATTCGTAGACTCAGAGTCAGCCTAGTCTGAACCGGGAACCTGATCCTAGAATATTGCTCGATTTAGTCTTTCTGGTATTCAGATTTGACCGATTTCAGTTTAAAACATCATTTTCTAATATTTTAGATTTTTTATGATTTTTTGGAATTTTTCTGAATTAAATTGGAAATCTTCAAAACCGGCGTCGACCAGTGCCGCTAACCGATTCTCGGATTTTTAATTTACAAATAGAGTTAAAATTCTAGAAATGGCTTACACATTATTTCTTAAAATCATATTTTCTATCTAAATGTATTTTCTAAGATTTTTCAGAATTTATCAAAATCCGGCCGGCCCGATGTACACAAGTATTAACGGTGGATTTCAGAATTTTTTATTTTGAAAACATGATTGGATCTCTGAAAATCGATTTCACCAAACATTTTAAAATAATATTTATTATGTTAGAGAATTTTTGAAAAAGCTTTCCTAGTTACTTCATTTTTCAGGCTTTTCTGGAGTTTTCGGTGTTTTCCCCAGATACATGAATTTATCAAGATATCATATTTATATATTTTCCCATTTTTCTCTCCCTGGCAAGATGCAAGTTTCATCAGATGCAGATCTGATCTTTAATGCAGAGATTCATTTACGTTCTGCATTAATGCCTTTCAAGTCAACTCTAATCAAGTCATTATGACCTTTTGTCTTTTCTGTCTAACGCGACACTCGCGTTTCTACTGGACACGGATCTCATCTCCGCGTCTGACTCTCTTTTGCCTAGACGCGTATCCCATTTTAATGAGACGCAGGTCTCATTTCTGCGTCTCATTTAAACTCCAATGGCAGACTTGTAATAATCAACTCCCTTTATTTATATACCCACCCCCTTTTCTTACTCTCTTTCATTTTCTTTCCTTCCTTCTTCATTTCTAGCAAACCAGCAGCAAACGCAGCCAACCCAACTACTTGGCTGCCCCTTCTTGGGTGACCATCACCACCCACTTCTCCACCAACTCTACCACCATTCTCTCCTCCATCTCCTCATCCATTTCAACAACTGAAGGTTCACCTAGAGGGGGGGGTGAATAGGTGATGGCTAATCTAATGGTCACTGAATGCCAAATAATGCGGAAGCTAAAAATAATTATGACCTAATTAAACTTTTACACTAAACACCACGTATAACACAAAAGTGTTGCCGAATTCCCCGTGAAGGGCTCTGGACAAACTCCTCTAGATTCCCCTTGAATGGGTTGAGGTGCCGCGTTGTCTCTCTTGGTTAAATACAAGTGTTAGTCAACAAACCCAAGCAATATATCAATATGAGCACAAGGAATATATCAAGCATATAAAGGTAAAGACAAGATAAGTAATGCAAGATATAAATAAGGAGATAGAGAGAGAAATAGCAATCGCAAACACAAAGGGTTTGTTTCGAGGTTCGAGCACCCTTGCTCTACATATCGCCTTCGACACACGAAGGATTTCCACTATGCAAGATCCCAATGGATCTCTCCTCGGTGCCGCAACACCTACAAGCCCTTGGACTCTCTAGTCCCGTACACATGCAAGCTCACTAGCTCGCCGAGGCCGCACCTCAAACCACCGAGTTCACACAAGAACTCTAAACCACCGCGAACACACTTGTCCGCCTCCTCAAAGAACAAAAAGGAAATCTCTTGGTGATCTAAAACACTTTGATCACCAATTACAAACTCTCACAACACAATCCTATGGATAGATAAGGCAATGGATAGCTCAAGTGATTGTGAGAAAGTAAGGAAAGAACTATGGTGAAAAACTCAAGAAATCACTTTTACACTCTTGATAAAACTTTCCTTTTGATTGGAAATATTTGCTATCAAATATGTGGAGAAAACTCTTTTAATGGAGTGGGAAAAACTGGCTCAAAGCTCTCCTAAAATCTTGGCTCAAAACAATGACCAAACCCCCAAATTTATAGGCCAGAAAAATATAGCCGTTGGGTCAGGCCTGCCGGTCGACCCACCAGTCGACCCGCAACGGTCAAAAATCCGACCGTTGGAGCCTGCCGGTCGACCCGCAGGTCGACCCAAAAGAACAGAGAGCACTGCTCTCAGTTCTGGTCAACCCGCCGGTCGACACGCTCTCAGTTCCGGTCGACCCGCCGGTCGACCCGCCCACTGAACTGCCAGACGTGCACGGCTCTGTGCACGTTGGTCGACCTTGCGGTCGACCTGCCCTTGGTTCCGGTCGACCCGCCCGGTCAACTCGTAAGCCAGTTCTGGGTCAGCACTTGGGAGAAAAATGTTGGTCTTTTGGCTTTCATAAAAATCCCATAAAATACATAAAAATCTACAAAAATAGTTTAACCAATATACTTTGATATACAAACATGCTTGCACAAAATCAAGGCATGTTATAAAAGATTTGGACTATTTTTGTAATATGAAAATATTTGGCTCATGTGAAAACTTGTATTTTCCAAAAAACTTATTTTCCAAAACTCTTCATCAAATGCAAAAACAAGATATACTTTTAAAACATAGTGTGTATGGATATGATCCACTACACAATCAAGATGAAATATCTATATTTTTGGCATTAAGCATAAACTTGATTTTGGTTGAAAGATGTAAACATGAATATCAAAAACCAAATAGTATTTTGTCACAAAGAAAAATCTTTTCTAAACAAAAAAAATCTTTTATGAAAACAATTCTATCAAGAGTGTGTGTGTATATGTACTTGAGCAATCCACCAACTACTCTATCCTTTACATTTTAATTAAAAACAAAAATCTTATACCTAGACACAAGTCTTGATCTTGAAGTCTTCCCTTGAAGTCTTCTCGTCCTCTTGACTTGGTCCAAGTGCAATCCAACGAGCTCAACAAATTGATGTGGTCTTGATGCATAGGCTCGTGAATCAACCGGTGCTAACTCCAAAACTTGTCTTAAAATCCTTTGTTGAAGCTCCATACCTACTAAGATCTTGATAATGAATCTGTCACTAATTAAACACAAGATCATTAGTATTATAACTTCATGAGTTAATCATCATCAAAACTAGAGTGATGGGCCTTTGGGCCAACAATCTCCCCCTTTTTGATGATGACAAAACTCATGAAGTTATATATGCATGGATTAAAGTAAAGCTTCAAAGAAGCTCCCCCTTAACTCATGCATACCAAATAAACAATAGATATGGCAATGAGGCACATGAATATGTATGCAAGTATGGAGATAAAACATGCAACAAGCATAAATCAAAATCTTTTTCTCCTATTTGCAATACAAAAATATTTATGCATAAACATAAATCTTATTCAACCATGCATATAAACTCAAAATCTTTCTCCCCCTTTTTGTCAATCATCAATAAAGGGTTCAAAGTGAAATCAAATCAAACAAATTTTTCTCCCCCTTTTTGTCAATCATCAACAAAGGGTTCAAAGTGAAATCAAATCAAACAAAATTTTCTCCCCTTTTTGTCAAAACAAAGAGATTAAGAAGGGGTAATACAAATCAATCAATAAAAATTTATATGCGATATACATTCATGAAGAGGAAGACGCTAAGTTAGCTTCCCTACACATATGCATTACATGATGAAGGGATGACAAGCCCTAACTCACATAACACATATTATGTAATGCATAAGAGGAGATGTGAAGCTCCCCCTACACACGTATATCATATAAAGAAAAGTTGTCAAGCTCCTCAATTTATAATATACTCAACATGAATCCATATGTAAGAGAGATGTTAAGCTCTCCTTGCATATAGGAAATACAAATCAAAAATTTTGAATTTTTTCTTTATCAAAACAAAATTTTGAACTTTCTTAATAAAACACATTTTGAGATATCAAGTAAACATATTTTTTTATTTTGATATCAATTTTGAAAACATATTGCATAAACTTTAAGAATTACCAATTGAAAGTTGAATTAAGCTTAGCATATACATTGTGTTTTAAGAATAATTGATTCACTCTCTTAAAGCACAAAAGATCACATGTATGAAAAGATAATACCAATAGAAATTGATATAATTTAATTTTGAAAGCATTCATACATACAATCAAATTATGAGTATATAAAAATCATATTGATACCAATTGAACATATCCAATGATACCAATTGAAGAGTAAGCTTATCATATACTCTACCATATGAAGAATTTGCACTAGTTAATGTGAAATATTTTAAAAACTAGTACAGAATCCTTCAAACAAGGAATAAAGCAAAAATGTCAATTAATCTCAATATTCCTTTAAATCATCACACATTTTTTATTAAAAAAAATTTATATTTCAAGATATATGTATGTTTTGACAACACAATAAGTATACATACATATCCCTTAAACACAATTGAGTCCATATAAATAGATTTGCATTAAAGGCAAATGACTCAAGAGGTATACATGTATATCTTAAAGTTTGGCAAAATACACATATACATGAAATGAAAACACATGATCATAAATCAAATCCAAAAAGTGGGAATACAAGTTTAAAAATGTATGTATCATCAAAACCAAGCAATACAAGCACATTTCATGGGTTCAAATAAGCATTCAAGCACAAATATAAATAGATTTATTTGTGGCCCACGATATGTACAAGTATAAATTCTAGTGTTGACAAAAACTAACATATAAACTAATATTCAAATCATGAAGCATCAAATTTTGAGAAAAATAGAGTCATTGTCAATCTCAAAAACTATTTGAAGAATAAATAACTAGTATAAATTGTTTTTGAAAAACTAGTTAAAGATCCTTCAAATATATCAAATCTTATGTTTTTCATGAATTATACTAAGTACATAAAAGTTCAAGCATCATAGTCCATAAAGCTCAAAATTATCTTGAAAAGTAAAAGATGAGTGTTCAAAGGTTATGTAAATGGCATTTTCATGAAAATAGACAATGAAGCTCAATCAAACATGAATCTCATTTTTAGACAAGACATGAAATTTTATTCTCATTAAAAACAAATCATGAAAAATTTTATTTTTCATCTTAAAGTAAACTTCAAGGTATATGTATGATTTATCCAATCCTAACAATACACATACATATCCCAAATATAAAAGAGTCTACAAATAGTGTATGCATGAAAGCAAGAGACTCACGGGTATACATGTATATTTATTAGATTTGAATTAAAAATACATATACATGAAGTAAAGCATAAAAATAGGCAAAACATGTATAAAAAGAGAATCATCAAAACTAGTCTATACATATGCATATAGTGGATACAAATGAGCATGAAGTTCAAATATATATGAGTCAATTCTAGTTCACTATTCATATATGTATAAATGCAAGTTTGACACATTCTACATCTAAGCATGTAAATACCATATGAAGCACACAAAAATATGAAACATGAACATTCTATGAATATTATGAATGAACAAGCATGACCATAAAAAATAGGAGTTTAGAGATTGTTACCAACTCCAAAGCTCCAAGCTTGGTGGTCTTTCCCACCAAAACCTCCTTGATAGCGGTGCTCCAAATATGTGTCCTTTTAGTTCAAGTGCACCCACCATCAAGGCACCAAATCTCTCACGTCTTGAGAGATCCCTCACCTACATCAAAACATGGGGTGGGGGTTTTGGTACCCATATTTTCTTGGGTCCTTTGGGGTTAGTCTTGTAAGGAACCCAAATCTTTTATTAGCAAAATTTATAGAATTAATCTTATCATAATAAAACTTTGCTAAATGGCCTTTGCGGCCACAATGTGTACATACGTACACCTTAGTATGCTTATGTGAGTGTGTATGATCATGGTGTGCAACATAAGCATGATGATGTGGATGTGCATGAACGTGTGGAACTTGTTTCTTTTGAAACAAAGATTCCAATCTAGTATGATTAAATGCACAAGAGTTCACTGTTGAACTCAAATTATTCATTTTATTTTTCAAATTCTTAATCTCATTAGTTGTGGCATGTAAAGTATGATGAGATAAAGAATCATTTTTCTTTTTCTTTTTAGAAACAAAATCTTTTTCTTTTTCAACAAATTTTCTTTTTAAAGAGTTGTTTTCTTGAAAAGCAATTTCCTTTTGTTTCTCCACCAAGATAATTTCATTTTTCAAAATCATATTTCCTTCACACAAATCATTCAATTTAGACATTAAGGAAATATTTTCATTTTTCAAATCATCTTTTTCTTTTTCAATGCATGCAACCTTATTTTCTAATGAATCTTTTTCATTAAGCATGCAATCAAGTTTCTTTTTCAAATTTTATTATCTTTCTTAAGCATGTCATATTTTTCAAGCAATAGTTGACAAAAAGTGCTAAGCTCATCATATGACATGTTATTCTCATCTACCTCGGATCCGGTAGTTACCTCAAGGGGGTTATCCCCTTGGACCATATAGCACAAGTTGGAGGTGTTGCTTCCAACGTTCGAATCACTCCCGGCATAATATAGATCCTTTTCGCCAAGGGAGGTGATGATGTTCCAAGCTACAAAAGCCGAGTCAATGTTAGAAACCCTAGATAAATAATCATCATTTAGGGTTGACTTTAAAGCATGAAGGGCTTTTGCATTAGCCTCAATATTCTTGCTATTATTAACATATGAATCATTAGTAGTAGCAAGATAAACATGGATGCCTAGGGCTTTGAGGTACAAGGACATCTTAACCTTCCAAATTTGGATGTTAAGAATGTCAAAGGTGGGTGGTGACATGAAATCCATAGTGTGTGTACAAAAATAGTGATTAGCCTAAAATGAGGATCTTTAACTCTAGGTTGTAAGACCCAAATCAGAGTACCAAGCTCTGATACCAATTGAAGGTTCACCTAGAGGGGGGGTGAATAGGTGATGGCTAATCTAATGGTCACTGAATGCCAAATAATGCGGAAGCTAAAAATAATTATGACCTAATTAAACTTTTACACTAAACACCACGTATAACACAAAAGTGTTGCCGAATTCCCCGTGAAGGGCTCTGGACAAACTCCTCTAGATTCCCCTTGAATGGGTTGAGGTGCCGCGTTGGCTCTCTTGGTTAAATACAAGTGTTAGTCAACAAACCCAAGCAATATATCAATATGAGCACAAGGAATATATCAAGCATATAAAGGTAAAGACAAGATAAGTAATGCAAGATATAAATAAGGAGATAGAGAGAGAAATAGCAATCGCAAACACAAAGGGTTTGTTTCGAGGTTCGAGCACCCTTGCTCTACATCCCCGCCTTCGACACACGAAGGATTTCCACTATATAAGATCCCAATGGATCTCTCCTCGGTGCCGCAACACCTACAAGCCCTCGGACTCTCTAGTCCCATACACACGCAAGCTCACTAGCTCGCCGAGGCCGCACCTCAAACCACCGAGTTCACACAAGAACTCTAAACCACCGCGAACACACTTGTCCGCCTCCTCAAAGAACAAAAAGGAAATCTCTTGGTGATCTAAAACACTTTGATCACCAATTACAAACTCTCACAACACAATCCTATGGATAGATAAGGCAATGGATAGCTCAAGTGATTGTGAGAAAGCAAGGAAAGAACTATGGTGAAAAACTCAAGAAATCACTTTTACACTCTTGATAAAACTTTCCTTTTGATTGGAAATATTTGCTCTCAAATATGTGGAGAAAACTCTTTTAATGGAGTGGGAAAAACTGGCTCAAAGCTCTCTAAAATCTTGGCTCAAAACAATGACCAAACCCCCAAATTTATAGGCCAGAAAAATATAGCCGTTGGGGTCTGTCAGGTCTGCCGGTCGACCCGCCGTCGACCTGCAACGGTCAAAAATCCGACCGTTGGAGCCCGTCGGTCGACCCGCCGGTCGACCCAAAAGAATAGAGAGCACTGCTCTCAGTTCCGGTCGACCCGCCGGTCGACCCGCTCTCAGTTCTGGTCGACCCGCCGGTCGACCCGCCCACAACTGCCAGACGTGCACGGCTCTGTGCACGTCGGTCGACCTTGCGGTCGACCTGCCCTTGGTTCCGGTCGACCCGCCCGGTCGACCCGTAAGCCAGTTCTGGGTCAGCATTTGGGAGAAAAATGTTGGTCTTTTGGCTTTCATAAAAATCCCATAAAATACATAAAAATCTACAAAAATAGTTTAACCAATATACTTTGATATACAAACATGCTTGCACAAAATCAAGGCATGTTATAAAAGATTTGGACTATTTTTGTAATAAGGAAATATTTGGCTCATGTGAAAACTTGTATTTTCCAAAAAACTTATTTTCCAAAACTCTTCATCAAATACAAAAACAAGATATACTTTTAAAGCATAGTGTGTATGGATATGATCCACTACACAATCAAGATGAAATATCTATGTTTTTGGCATTAAGCATAAACTTGATTTTGTTTGAAAGATGTAAACATGAATATCAAAAACCAAATAGTATTTTGTCACAAAGAAAAATCTTTTCTAAACCAAAAAATCTTTTATGAAAACAATTCTATCAAGAGAGTGTGTGTATATGTACTTGAGCAATCCACCAACTACTCTATCCTTTACATTTTAACTAAAAATAAAAATCTTATACCCAGACACAAGTCTTAATCTTGAAGTCTTCCCTTGAAGTCTTCTCATCCTCTTGACTTGGTCCAAGTGCAATCCAACGAGCTCAACAAATTGATGTGGTCTTGATGCATAGGCTCGTGAATCAACCGGTGCTAGCTCCAAAACTTGTCTTAAAATCCTTTGTTGAAGCTCCACACCTACTAAGATCTTGATAATGAATCTGTCACTAATTAAATACAAGATCATTAGTATTATAACTTCATGAGTTAATCATCATCAAAACTAGAGTGATGGGCCTTTGGGCCAACAACAACAACACCACCAACTTCACCACCATCTTCTTCTTCCTTTTTCCACCAAAACAACCCATCTCCTCCACCATCTTCTCCACCATATCCACCACTACCTACACCACCTTGACCACCAACAACCATGCCATTTTCCTCTCCTCGTCGAGCTCTTTCCAACGAGCTATAGCTTCGCTCTCCGAAACTCCTTTTTCAAAACTTCATTCTCGCCATTTCAACTACACTTGCACCCTCTAGATGGCTTGAGTTT
Organism: Agave tequilana; assembly: GCA_038442645.1. NCBI lineage: Eukaryota > Viridiplantae > Streptophyta > Magnoliopsida > Asparagales > Asparagaceae > Agave > Agave tequilana. The sequence goes on from JAVJIF010013473.1 coordinate 103,853, forward strand.
GGGGCTTTGGCCGCCAATCTCCGGCCACTTTCGGCCATCTCCACCCACCTCTGGCCATCGCCGGCGAGGCCCGGCCGGCCACCCCCCTTTTCCCTTTTCTTTCTTTCCTTCCTTTCTTCTCCTTCTTTCCTGCCTTCTTTCCTTACTTCCTTCTTTCTTTTACTCCCTATTTCCTTTCATTCCTTCACTGTTCTCACCCCTTTGTCTCACCCTCACCCCTGTGTGTCTCTTTTTTTCTCTGTTAATTGCTAGACGCGGAGCTTAACCCCGCGTCTAAGCAATTCCTTAACGCGATCGTCGCGTTCTTGACATCTGTATAACGCGATCCTCGCGTTCTTGTATCAACGTGACGCGGAGCTCATGCTCGCGTCTGCATTCTTCTTGTGTTATGGCCTAAACGCGGGTCTCGAACCCCGCGTTTGTGGCCTCTACGCGATGCGACTCCCGTGTCTGCGACTCCCGCGTCTTCAGTCTCTCTCCTCCTTTTTATTTGAACGCGTTTACGCGTTGGTTTCCTGGATTCCGGAGATCAGAGATTTCACTGGGTTTTCTAAAGACTTAGGCGAGTGTTCTCGCTTTCCTTTTGGACTTCCCTACTTCGTCGGGTTAACTTATTTTGTCTTATGTATTTGTATCTGGAACTAACACCTTCTGCAGGTACCCTTGACTTCGGGCCTAACCTCTGGGTTCAACCTCTCTTAGGTTTTAAAAGTCCTCTGGACTTTCTGTATGCTACGCCTGGAAGGCGGACCTAGCGTCAACACTTTACCGCTTACTCCGTCCGAGCATCGTTACCCCGTGAGCATGACTTCCCCGTGAGCGGTAGTATGGCGTTCATACGCTTGCTGCGGCACGTGTGTCTAGCTGCGCTGTAGTGGTAACCTCGCCGAGCGTGATAGCATTTAGTGTTGTACATTAGTTTCGCTCCAGCCCTGCTTAGCTCCGCCTGGATGTTGCTTACTTGCTGAATTACTTGCCTGCCAGTTTATCGATTCTTCTGTTAATGGTGGTGAAGAGTTTGAAATCTTACTTATACTATTTTTTCTGAAACTGCATGGTTTTTCGGTATTTGTACCAATCTTGTATATTATACTATTTTCCTGTATCGCTTGACATGATTACATATTCTATGTTGTCTCTTGTCACCTGCCTGATATCACCCTCATGATATGTTATCACCTGGCACCTGTTTATATCACTTGACAACTAATGTGATAACACCTGACACCCGCATGCTGCTACTTGACACTTGCTTCCTGTTATGGTATGACTAATCACCTGCCATCATTTTAACACTTGACCTGTGATTATCATATTTACGGAAATCCTGCCGTATTATCCTGTATTATATACAGTACCTGTTATCCTGTATTTTATACAGTGACCTGTACTCCTGTTATACATGTATTCATGTACTCCTGAATTCCTGATCATGTCCTGCTCCAGCTATTCTCGTAAATTGATAATTACATATTAAATTATAATAAGACAACTTGCACCCGGTTTGAGAAAAACTGATGGGTCATGAATAGTCATGTTTATGGTGGTCTTATCGAGTCACGCGTGGCCACATACTTGGGTGGCCATATAATTTATTTCAAAGAAAAAGAAAATATTTCTAAAAAGAAAAAGACTGTTGATTCTCATAATGATCCTTATCATGCTCTTCATACTACTATTGATAAAAATGAGATTCAAGTCTTGAAAAATAAAATAAATTGTTTGAGCTCAACTTTGAGCAATTGTGCATTTAACCATTCTTGATTGGAAACCTTGTTTCAAAAGAAATAAGCTCCACATGCTCATGCACATAACCCACAGCATGCATATGCACACTATGCTCACATTCACACTCATTCTCATATGCATGTTAGAGTATACAAATGTACACATTGTGGCCGCAAAGGCCATCTTGAAAGATTTTGCTTTGATAGATTAAATTCCATAAATTTTGGAAATCATAATGTTTGGGTTCCTTATAATGCTAACCCTCGTGGACCTAAAAGGAAATGGGTACTAAAATCCCACCACTTGTATTTGATGTAGGTGTGGGCTCTCACATAATGTGAGAGATATGGTGTCTTGGTGGTGGATGCATATAGATCTAGATGGACATACCCTATTGATGCATCGCTATCAAGGAAGTTTGGTGGGAGGACCACCATGGTTTGGAGACTTAGAGAATAGTTCATATGGTTTGGCAACTATCTCTAAACTCCCATTTAGTTTACATGCTTTTACATTGATAATTTTAGCATGTTTTGGTCTTGTGCTTCATGTGGTGAATACTTATTTAGATGAATTTTCATAAAAACTTGTGTATATACTTGTACAAGTAGTGAGTTACACTTGATTATTATATCTTTGTGCCTTATTGCTCATTTGTACTCATTACATGTACATGTATAACTTAGTTTTGATAATTCTTTCATTTATACTTATCTTCCGTATCTTTGTACATATTTTGCTTCATGTATATGCTATTTTTTTCTCTAAAACTAATAAATATACATGTATACCCTTGAGTCACTTTCCTTTATGCAAATTCTATTATGGACTCCTTTGTGTTTGGGATATATATGTATATTTTTTGGTTTTGATAAAACATACATATACCTTGAAGTTTATTTTTTAATGAAAATAAATTTTTTATGATTTTTATATGTTTTGGTGTTTTGAGCTTTATTGATTATTTTCATGAATGTGCTATTCACATGATTCTTGTGCACTCACATTTCTTTGTTTACTAATGACTTTGTTTCATGAGCACATTTTTGAGCTTTATAAATTTTGAGTGTCAATTTTTGTGTACTTAGCAATGTTTTATGAGATACATATGATTTGATTTCATGTTTGAAGAATCTTTAATTAGTTTTTCAAAAATTACTTTAACTAGTTATTTATTCTTTATTTGGTAGTGTTTTAAATCTACAATTATTTTCAATTTTTTTTGAAAACTACTACCCTTCAAGGGCGGTTGGATGGGCGACCATGCCTTATATGCCTTAATGAAAATTTATTTAAACATGTGCATGAATAAGGTGGTAGTTATGAGTTATACACATGAACTTCATGAAATTCTATTTTTGTATACTCATATGTGTTTTCTTATATATGTATGCTTCAAATTTCAATTGGTATTTTCACTTTCATACATATATATGATTTGATTGTGCTTGGTTTACAATATCCTTACATGTTTAAAGCACAGATTATGTTTAAGCTAAGCTTGACTAATTTTTAAATGTAAATTGGTATCTTTATAAGCTTAAGCATTTTTCAATTGATATTTCAATTGACATTTAATTAGTATCAAAATATATTTCATATTTTACTCTTCAATTGATATCAATAATTTACAAGATATTTCTAGTGGTATCAATAACCTACAAGTGGTATCTTAAAATTTTGTTTATTACAAGTGTTATCTTAAAATTTTGTTTATTTATAAGTGATACCAACTTTTGTTTTGTTAACTACAATTTGATTTCTTTGGTATCAAACTTCGTTTTGTTGACTTAAGAAAATTCAAAATTTGTTTTAAAGTGATTTCAAAATTTGTTGATATACATTGCCTATATGCAAGGGGAGCTTAACATCTTCTCTATATATAGATTCATGTTGAGTGTATCTCACTTTGAGGAGCTTGACATCTCTTCTTTATATGACACACGTGTGTAGGGGGAGCTTAACATCTCAGCTTATGCATTATATATTATGCTTTATGTGAGTTAGGGTCTTATCATCCCTTCTTCATGTAATGCATGTATGCAAGGGAACTAACTTTACGTCTCTCTTCTTCATGAATATATATCGCATATATATCTATATTATTTGATTTATTTTCGCCCCTCTGTTGATGAATTGACAAAAAGGGGAGAAGAATTTTGAGAGTTTATATATGCATGTTTTATTTTCTTGTTCATGCAAAAAGGGGGAAAAGAATTTGGTGAGTTTATGCATATATGTTTTGTTTAGTTTATGCACGTTATTGAATATCTTTATTATTTATTGTTATGCATGAATTAAGGGGGAGCTTTTATGAAGCTTACTTTAATTCCATGCATATATGACTCCATGAGTTTTATCATCATCAAAAAAGGGGAGATTGTTGGCCCAAAGACCCATCACTCTAGTTTTGATGATGATTAACTCATGTACTTATAGTACTAATGATCTTGTATTTATTTAGTCTCAGATATTTGATCAAGATCTTAATAGATGTTTAGCTTCAACAAAGGATTCGAAGTCAAGTTTTGGAGTTAGCACGTGTTGATTTAAGAGCTCGCGCATCAAGATTACCTCAAGTACTCAAGAGGAGTCTAGCTCATTGGATCAAGGTTTGGACCAAGTCAAGAAGGAGAAGAAGATTTTTAAGAGAATATTTTCAAGAAGACTTGTATCGTATTTGTAAGTGTTAAGATTTATTTTTAGATAAAATGTAAAGGATAGATTAGTTCGTGGATTGCTCAAGTTCATTTACACACACACAAAATTTATATGTGTTTTAAAAAATACCCTTTTGATTTTTAAGCTTCAAAGTATACATGTGTTTTATCAAAACAATTTTAGAGCTTATTATCAAAAACATAGATATTCATCTCATATGTGTAGTGAATCATATCCATACACACTAAGCTTCAAAAGTATTTAAAATATCTTGTTTTTGTATTTGGAGAAGTTTTGGAAAAATCTTTTTTGAAAAATACAGATTTTTGTTTAAGGCAAAATTTTTATATTACAAAAATGGTTCAAAATATTTATAATATGTGTTGAATTTTGATCAAACATGTTTGTACATCAAAGTATTTTAAAGAACCTATTTTTGAAGATTTTATGTGAATTTATGGGAATTTATAAGGATTTATTTGACCAAGTTTTCAAACCAAATAGTTTGCTGACCAGGCTGTCTGGCGGTTGACCAACCGGTCGACCGAGCCAGAAGTCGGTCGACCGGGCGGTCGACAGAACGTGCACAGCCAGGGCCGGTCGACCGTGCAGTCGACCGTCCAGAGAGGTTTGCTCTCTGGTCTGGTCCCGGTCGACCGGGCGGTCAAAGCCCAGGATCGGTCGACCGGGCAGTCGACCGGCAGGCTACAACGGTCAAAAATTTGACCATTGCCCGGGCAGAATTTCCTGCTGAGTTGGCCTACAACGGCTAGATTTTGGAGGCCTTTATATTGGGGCTGCTTTGGGCTGTTTTCTATAAGATTTCAAGAGAGTTTTTGTGCCAGTTTTTTCCTACCTCTCTAAGTGTTTATCTCTACTTGTTTTAAAGCAAATACTTTCATATCAAAATGAGAGTTTTCAAGAGTGTTTTGCAAAAGAGATTTCTTGAGTTTTTCCTCCACTACTCTATCTTGTTTCTCACACATACTTGAGCTATCCATTACTATATCAATCCTCTAGGGATCTTTGTTGTGAGAGTGTTTTTAGGTGATCAAAGTGTTGAGATCACCAACGTGTTTCATCTTGTATTTGAGGAGGCGAACTTGCGGGTTCGTGTTGTTTCAAGTTCTTTTGGGAGCTCGGTGTAGAGGTGCGGCCTCGGCAAGCTAGTGTGCTTGCATGTGTTGTTCTTGCGGGAACAAGAGAGGGACTAGTGAGTCCAAGGAGTTCTAGTGTGAACTCGTTGTAGGTGTTGCGACACTGAGTAATCCGATGGGATCGGTTTTTAGTGAAAATCCTTTATAGTGTTGAAAGTGGGGACGTAGAGCAAGGTGCTCGAACCTCGAAACAAATCTCCCGTGTTTGCGATTGATCTCTCTATCTCTCACTTGTGTTTATATTTTGCATGCTTACATTGCCTATATTTTCATATGCTTGATATATCTTGTGCTCTATTGTTATATGCTTGGGATTGTTTGCTCACACTTGTATTCAACCAAGAGAGCCATAGTGGCACCTCAACTCTTATTCTAGAGGAATCTTGAGGAGATAGTTCAGAGCACTTCACCGAAAATTCGGCTACACTCTTGTGTTATACTTTGTGTGTTTAGCTTAATAGTTTTAATTTGCATAAATATCTTTTAATTCCTCATTATTCATCATTAGATTAGCTAGTCACCTATTCACCCCCCCTCTAGGTGACCTACATCTACATCCTGGCTTACTGTAAGTTTCTCTAGGGCCACTCGATGCTTAGTGCAAATATCATTGATTGATCGACTCTCGGGTTCGGGCTCTTGCTCAACATTTGGCTCTTCGCAATCTACCTCAGATGCATAAGGATGGTGTGGATCATACATACTACGAATATGATCTTGTAAGACAAACCAATACTGATTGATAATATGGCTGTCTTTTCACACCAATAAACCTATCCAACTTGTCTCATTTGGGCATAATGGTATTTCTACACAGATGTCAAAATAAAATAACTGAAGAAAGTTTCAAATTTGCGTTCCCACTCTGCATGCCCAACATGATCATTAGAACCCCGAAAACATGTGAGAGCCGCATACATATCCCGTTCCACTTTTTTTTCATCCGCATCAGTATTTATATATCTACCACAAAAGTATAAGCCCATGAAGAAAAATCAGTGTATAAAGATCAGAAGTTACCCAAGAATCTCAGCAACTCGAATCGAGCTCAAATCGGACTAGAAACGTGATCTGAAACGCTAATTTTCTACTGCGAGAACAGTCCCGACACAAAACATGGGCTTGTGGAGGTCGGATCTTCTACTCAAGCGCTATGTTATTCTCTCAATATCTCTTGGGACTCAGCTGCCGATCCAATGCTTCCGATGGAACTCGAATCAGACTCTGAATGAGCGAGAAACAGCCACTAGACTGTTGTGCACTGTTGCTGGACTGAGTTGGCTCAGTCGACTCAGTGATTTGACTCACCGAGTTGACTCACTGAGTTGGCTCGGGTTTGAGTGCGGACAGGTCGGGTCTGGGTTGCAAAAGGTCGGGTCTTAGTGGGTTTGACCACTCAACCCAACAATCCAACTTAATTGAATTTAGGTCGGGTTTAAAATCAAACCCAATATACCCTATAAATCTAATAAAACCCAATTTCACCTCTTATAGGGCTCTCGATCTCTCCCCCAATGGGAGTTGGAAGTGGCGGCGGCTACCGCCGATGGGAGTCAGAGGCGGTGGCGGCGACACGATGACGATGACGACGGAGATTCGGTGGGCACGAGGATGTCGATGACGATGAGGAGATCTGACCGGAGGAGCCAGAGATCCAGCGAGTTATCGACGAAGAGGAGGGAGGAGCTGCGGCGGTGAAGATCTGATCGGCCAATGAGGAGCAGTCGGTAACGAGGGAGATGTTGGCGGCAGGGAGTTGTTGGCGTCAGAGGAAACATCAGATGAGGCTTGTTGCGGTGAAGTGGTGGATCTGGCGCGGTGAGACTGTAGAGGTGGCGCGGTCGATGGCAAAGGTGAGGTCGGGGATCGAGATCGAGGGCGAGATCGGTGGCAAAGGTAGTGAACGAAGTTTGGAGATAATGAACAGTGCTTGTTGCAAATTTTGATGGATTTTTGTTTTTTTTTTTTTAGATCTAGGGTTTTGAAATATTAGAAATTTGTGGATTTTTTTTTTTTGGAGAAAAAAAGATAGGAATTAAGCTCTGATACCAAGATGATGGGGGACGAACATTAAAAAATCTCAACTTAGGATTTATCATCCAAGATAGGGTTTGGGAATTTATGTCTTAGGCATCTCATCCGAAACAGACTGGCTACAAAATGCTCAAACGGCAATTTTCATAATCAATCATTAACTAAATAATTCAACATCAGTCTTAGCCTTATATAGGTTTACGTCCAAGGAGATTTTTCACCACAACTAATGTGAGACTAAAAAGAAAACTAAACTCAGCTACAATAAATCAACTACTAAACTAACTAAATAAACTAAATAAATCCACTTGATGTCCCCATCAGTAATCAACTGTAGGCAGATGCAAGAATGAGGAGCAGGGGAGGATCAACAAATAATAGAGGCACGTCGAAAACATTAGATACAGAGAGATAGAAGCAAGGAGTATTCTTCAGAGTAAGCTCTAATCTGAAAATGTTTTCAATATTCTTGTCGAATTATCCTTTAGATCTTGTGGGGACTGAGTATGTCATACATTTTACTAAATACTTATCATGATTGCTTGCTTGCAAGGGAGTTTGACACTGCTACAATTATCTATTCATATTGAGTGTTAAGGATTTCCATTATCCATTATCAGAATCTTGCCGCATATGAATGATTTCATCCAACATTGTCCAAAGACTTCATCCAGTCCATCTCCTCAATTAATTTCCTCTCAAGTGTTATTACCTTTTAAGTTTCTATCAGAAGTGAGTATTTTGAAAAAGTAAACTTTGTTTTGTGTCTAGTGAGATTCATGCATAGGGATGGCAATAGGGCCGTGCCGGGCCAAATCTGGCCCAGGCACGCCGGGCCAGGGGCCGGGCCGGCCAACAAGCGGACGCCGAGCGGCCCGGCCCGGCACGGGTTCCAAATATGGAACCTGGCATGGCCCAAGGCCCGCGTGCCGGCCCGCCATAAAAAAATAAAAAACTTAAAAACTTAAAAAAACTTTAAAAAATCCCAAAAAAATCTTAAAAAAAAACTCTAAATTCCTAAAAATTACTTATTCAAGTTGTGATAAAATTAGTAAAGAATATTACAAGACGTGAAATAAAAATATATGTTTTTATCAATGATCCAATAAAATGGATAATTGATACAAATACAATTAAAGTATAAATCAATTTTTTTTCCAAATTTATCATTAATACATAAAAAAGTACAAGTCTTCATTTTTCATACATTTTATCAATCATAAATAAAAAAATACAAGTCTTCATTCATCTTCTGAGGAGTCTTCTGGAGAATCTTCAATGAGATCGTCAATTGTTTTATTTTGACTTCTCTTTTCCGCATTCAACCAATCCTTCCCGTATATGGTCATCTCGATCGTATTCGATACTAGACGGTTCCTCGTATCAGTCAGCACTGAATCACATGTACTAAAAGCATATTCCAAAGCTACTGTAAATGCCGGAGGAGTTGGTAAATCACGTGGCATGATGGAAAGAAAATGATAAGTTGATGCTTGTAATTTTCACCATGCTAAAATATAAAAATTTTCAAATCCTGAGTCTTGATCGATCTCAGAAGTCACAACATGTTGCATATAATAATTAAGTTCATTTAAAGAGTCAGAAGTTCTAGATTTTTTGGAAGCTGGTAAAAGACCAGAAAATAATGAACTTTTACTAAGGGTTGAAGAACTTTGAGATGAAGAAAATTTTTTATTTCCGTATGTAGTTTTATAAAAATCATATAACTTATTTTATCGAAGATCAATATCTGTCCACATTAGAGCAGAACTATTCTCATAGTCCATCCTTTCATAAAAATTTTCAAGTAAAAATTTACATCTATTAAATTTAATCTTAGGATGCATAATAGCAGCAAAATAAAAGATAAAAGGAAGATTTTTAAAATTTTTATTCAATTTTTTTCTCTATGGGAGCAATAATATCTCTTATAAAATCAATATTTTTACATTCAGAAAATATTTCACTTATTTCAGTTAGCTCATAAAATATTATACTTGTCGTTGGGTAATAAATACCAGAAAATAATTTTGTTATTCTTTCAAATCTTTTTAAAATTCACAAATCTATTCACAAATTTGTCATCCTCATCAGAAATAAAACAGTTAGGTAATTCTACAGAAATAAACCTTTTTATTGCCTCCTTATAAGGAATCGCTTCATTCAACATATATATATATATTGTGTTCCAATGAGTTCTTACATCTTGAGATAATTTTTAGCAGGTAACTCTAAGCCCAAACAAATTTGTCTGAAGGTTTGCCTTTTTGGGCTATTACTTCTAATAAATATAATAGTATCTCTTAATTTTTAAATATAATCACTAATTATTTTCAAACGATCTTGTACACACAAGTTAATAATATGACAAACGCATCGAATATGAAAAATATTCCATTCAAAAGGGTTTTAAATAATTTTTCAAAATCTCAATTGCTGCAGTATTTTCGCTAGCATTATCAAATGAAACAGTTAAAATTTTAGAATCAATTTTATATTCTCTAGCAATACGCATTACAATTTTACTGAGATTTAAAGCATTATAAGGATGAGGAAATTTTTAAAATCGATAATTCTTTTATTTAAAACCCAATCAGAATCAATGAAATGCGCAGTAATAACAATATAATGGTAGCCATTAAGGACTTCCCACAATCAGAAGTGAGTGCAATTTTATGAGGCAAAAATGATAAAACTACAACTAATATTTATTTTTGTTCTTCAAATACCTTAAACATTTCTGATCTTATAGTGTTCCTACTGATCGGCTCATAATCAGGATTATGAGTCATTCTAATATAATCTTTAAATGCATCGTCTTCAATCATATTAAAAAGCTAATCAGACCGAATAAGATATTTCGCTAAATTTGTCTTACCTGTTGCACAATTATAACTAAAAGTGCCTAAAGTGCCACCCAAAGTGCTAATTTGGGTTTATCGTGGTTGGTGTTCGGAGTGTTTGTTCTTAATATGTCGAGCAAGTGGACCAGTTCTCACATTTTTGAGAAAAGAATATGAATCATCTGAGCACAACTTGAATTGAGCCCTCCTAACTTCATTAACAGTTAATTTATCATAATATTTTTCATACTCCAGATTTAAGATTTATGGAGGTAATTGATACCTCAGGGAAACTAATAGGTATATGAAAAACAGTGCTAGTACATCAGAAGAAGCATTAAAATCTGTGCATGGTGTAAGTTGTGTGTGAAATTTGTGGTGTCGTCTAATGGCATATTTAGGGTGTCCTAAGTGTCATTACTAATACTTAAATTACCACAAATTTAGAACCAAAAGCTTGGCTAGATCCAGCTTAATTAGAATTGACATCCATTTTTTTGGCTAGTTTCTAATTTTATAAGAACATAAATACCTGATTGAAGAGCTTGAAGATCTTATGGAGAGAGAGCTTGTAGAGCTTGTAGGGAGAGAGACCTTGTAGAGCATGAAGACTTGAGGCTTGAAAGCTTGTAGAGCTTGTAGAGAGACCTTGAGGAGCTTGTAGAGAGAAAAGAGAGCTTGTAGAGCTTGAGGAAGATGAAGAGAAGTAGCTTTTGTCATGTGAAATGAGTGGGGAAGTCCTGAAAAACACCTAGAGGGGGGTGAATAGGTGTAAGTGCTAATCTAAGAACTAAATGCGCTAAATGCGGAAGCTAATGCAAATTGTTGCAACACACTTAATACAATACACAAGTGTAGCCGAATTTCCCGTGAAGGGCTCTGGACTAACTCCTCTTGATTCCCCTTGAATGGGTTGAGGTGCTATGTGAAGCTCTTGTGGTTAAGTATAAGTGAGGCATACACACAAGCAAGCTAAGCATATAAGGATGAACAATATAAAAGATGTAAGGCAACACAAGCAATATATGATATGAATGAAGTATGATGTTTTGCACAAATAAATAGAGAGAGAGTTGAGAGACAATGGATCAACGCAAAGGCCAAGATTGTTGGGTCCCTCTCTTATACCAAATGTAGGATCTATAATCAAATCAACACAAACACTAGATAGGACGGATTAAATGTTAAGCAAATAAGTAAACTTGCAATAAGGAAAACAAATCTCAGAAATTGACAAACACAAACAAAGAGATTTATCCTGGTTCGGTCCTTGTGACCTACATCCAGTCCCCAAGCCACCAGCTTGAGATTTTCCTTTATCCTTGATCTTGCCACCCAAAATCAATACAACATGTACACCACTTGTCGAATCCCCTTCTCCAAATGTGTACACCTTCTCTTCCACCAAGAGAACACCTTCTCTTCTACCAAGAGAATACCTTTACCTTTGTACAACTGCCTCTTCAACCAAGAAGCCTCCCGTGTACAAATAAACACTTTGAGAATTACAATACTTTTCCTATAGCCTTGATACTGAATGTGTATGTGGACAAGGTACAGTATAGAAAGATGAACTTCAGAGAACTTCACTAATGGAATTGTCTTTTGGTGAAGAACAGAAGTTAGGAAATCAGTTTTCAGGTTTTCTGGAATTTGGCTTTGGAAAACTGAATGAAAATCTTGTTTGTCTTAACCTTTGGCCTTAGGAATAACTTCCCTATATATAGCTGAAGACTAGGGTCAGTTAGGGTAGTTATAGGACCAATTCAGACAATTTAAACGTTGGAAAACGTTGTCAAATGGATCAGATAAGAGAAACTGTCCAACAGTCAGAAACTGTCTATAGTCGACTTGAGATATGAGTTAGTCGACTAAGTTGGACAATTTATACTGGGTTAGTCGACTAATATTGGGTATAAGTCGACTACAACATCTATTAGTCGACTATATAAACTGTTAAGTCGACTAACAGTGACAAACAGAGAGTTGGGATCTTTCAGGACAAAAGATAGTCGACTAGGGAATCTATAAGTCGACTATACCATGTATTAGTCGACTAGGGAAATATATAAGTCGACTAATAACATTATTAGTCGACTAATCATTTTTATAAGTCGACTAATCACCCTATTAGTCTACTAATAGGCAGGGTCAAGTCTACTAATAGGAAGGGTCAAGTCTACTAATAGGCTATGATATACGTGTGTGCATCAAGGCTTTTACATGCTATTTCATCTTTACAAACCACACTCTATCAACTCTCCTTGGCACATCTTGATCATGTAGAACTCTTGATTCTTCATTGTTTAGAGCTCCAAATGTCATGCATCGCAAACGTCTTCATCGAAACATGTACCAACATTCTCCCCCTTTTTGATGACGACGCTTGTGTGCATAAGTCCTCCCCTGTAAAAAATATGTTATCTTTTCCTCCCCCTGCAGAAATGGGTTATAACAGATATAAAAATATTTTGTTCTCCCCCTGCAACAAATATATTAGTACATATATATATAATAACTTTTATATGGTACCTGCAAAATAACGTTAGTTGGTACCAAATATAAAAGATCATATCTAACCTTTAGGACTCCAAATCCATTTAGAATTTGGTTTCCACCTATTAGTATATACATAATTGCAAGAATCACATATATCATGCATGTATGAAGCAATATATGTATTTTTATCATAAAAGCTTAAATTCTTTGGAATCCATATAAACTTACTTTTCTTAGTCTTACTTTTTACAAAATGACTATATGGATTACTGTAACATGAAGATTTTGCAATATAACCAATACCATGTTTATCATGTGACAATTTCTGAAAGATAATAGATCATTTAATTTTTCTTTTCCTTTATTAAACTTAGTCACATTTTGCAAAAGATCTTCATATTTATTTCTGAAAACTATCATGTTTTATCCAATATAGAAATCCTATCATTCAAAGACTTAGTTTTCCTTTTTCAGAAAAATGTTTTCTTTTATAAACTTCTCATTTTCAGTTTTCAAAGATGATATGACTTTTTTAGTTTCATCTTATTGAGAATTTATAGAAGAACATTGTAATGCATAAACAGAATTTTCCTGTAAAAGTTTCTCATTTTCTTTTAACAAAAATCTGTTTTTCAGTTTTTCATTTTTCAGATCAAGAAATAATTCATTAAATGCATCAGATAGTTCAGAAAATGATACCTCTTCATCTTCTATGGCCATGTAACATAAGTTAACATGTTCAGTGGATTCTTCTTCATCGGAAGATGAGGAATCACTATGTTCTGAAGATGCCTCATAGTTCTTCTTCTTTTTGAACTTCTTACTCTTGTACTTTTCTTTCTTCTTGAGCAAAGGACAATCCATCTTCATATGTCCTGGTTTATCACAATTAAAACATTTGAATTTACCTTGCTTAAGAAATTTTCTGAACTTCTTTGAGAGCATTGCCATCTCCTCTTCGTCATTATTGTCCGTGTCGGAAGATGCATGGAAGGCGAGTTCTTTCTTCTTTGAACGGTGTTGTCGTTCGTCCTTCTTCCTTTCTTCTAACTGCACTTCATATGCCATTAGATTACCGATTAGGTTTTCTAATGTCATAGTTGAGAGATCATTCGCCTCTTCAATGGCGGTTGTCTTCTTCTCCCATTCTGGTGTAAGTGCACGAAGGATCTTTCGAACTCTTTCGACTTGGGTGTAGTCCTTTCCAAGGGATGCAAGAGTATTGTGATGTCGGTGAATCTTGTAACCATTTCGGATATGGTTTCATTCTCCTCCATTTTGAATAACTCAAACCTGTGGACAAGAACAGATATTTTTAGATTCCTTAACTTTACTAGTGCCTTCGTGTGTTACCTGAAGAGTATGCCATATTTAATGTGCAGAAGTTGCTGTTGACACTCGGTTGAACTCTTCTTTGGTAAGGGCACAGAATAGAGCATTCATTGCTTTTGCGTCAATGTTCGCATTCTTCTTTTGATCTTCACTCCAAGCGTTGTAGTTGGTTGTAGGCTTGGTGTATGTTGCTTCTACGATGTTCCAAAGGTCGTAGTTGAGTGACTGCAAGTAGATCTTCATTCTACACTTCCAATAGTTGTAGTTGGTTCCGTCAAATAGCGGTGGACGTTGTGTAGAATGTCCTTCTTAAATTGGGATGATGAAAACTCCGTTGCCATCCTTGTTGTTGACTTGTACCCGAGCCTGTATGCTGGTTCAGGGTATGCAGGGCTCTGATACCAATTGTTGGGTCCCTCTCTTATACCAAATGTAGGATCTATAATCAAATCAACACAAACACTAGATAGGAGGAGGATTATTGTTAAGCAAATAAGTAAACTTGCAATAAGGAAAACAAATCTCAGAAATTGACAACACAAACAAAGAGATTTATCCTGGTTCGGTCCTTGTGACCTACATCCAGTCCCCAAGCCACCAGCTTGAGATTTCCTTTATCCTTGATCTTGCCACCAAAATCAATACAACATGTACACCACTTGTCGAATCCCCTTCTCCAAATGTGTACACCTTCTCTTCCACCAAGAGAACCCTTCTCTTCTACCAAGAGAATACCTTTACCTTTGTACAACTGCCTCTTCAACCAAGAAGCCTCCCGTGTACAAATAAACACTTTGAGAATTACAATACTTTTCCTATAGCCTTGATACTGAATGTGGTATGTGGACAAGGTACAGTATAGGAAAGATGAACTTCAGAGAACTTCACTAATGGAATTGTCTTTTGGTGAAGAACAGAAGTTAGGAAATCAGTTTTCAGGTTTTCTGGAATTTGGCTTTGGAAAACTGAATGAAAATCTTGTTTGTCTTAACCTTTGGCCTTAGGAATAACTTCCCTATATATAGCTGAAGACTAGGGTCAGTTAGGGTAGTTATAGGACCAATTCAGACAATTTAAACGTTGGAAAACGTTGTCAAATGGATCAGATAAGAGAAACTGTCCAACAGTCAGAAACTGTCTATAGTCGACTTGAGATATGAGTTAGTCGACTAAGTTGGACAATTTATACTGGGTTAGTCGACTAATATTGGGTATAAGTCGACTACAACATCTATTAGTCGACTATATAAACTGTTAAGTCGACTAACAGTGACAAACAGAGAGTTGGGATCTTTCAGGACAAAATAGTCGACTAGGGAATCTATAAGTCGACTATACCATGTATTAGTCGACTAGGAAATATATAAGTCGACTAATAACATTATTAGTCGACTAATCATTTTTATAAGTCGACTAATCACCCTATTAGTCTACTAATAGGCAGGGTCAAGTCTACTAATAGGAAGGGTCAAGTCTACTAATAGGCTATGATATACGTGTGTGCATCAAGGCTTTTACATGCTATTTCATCTTTACAAACCACACTCTATCAACTCTCCTTGGCACATCTTGATCATGTAGAACTCTTGATTCTTCATTTGTTTAGAGCTCCAAATGTCATGCATCGCAAACGTCTTCATCGAAACATGTACCAACATTCTCCCCCTTTTTGATGACGACGCTTTGTGTGCATAAGTCCTCCCCCTGTAAAAATATGTTATCTTTTCCTCCCCCTGCAGAAATGGGTTATAACAGATATAAAAATATTTTGTTCTCCCCCTGCAACAAATATTTAGTACATATATATATAATAACTTTTATATGGTACCTGCAAAATAAACGTTAGTTGGTACCAAATATAAAAGATCATATCTAACCTTTAGGACTCCAAATCCATTTAGAATTTGGTTCCACCTATTAGTATATACATAATTGCAAGAATCACATATATCATGCATGTATGAAGCAATATATGTATTTTTTATCATAAAAGCTTAAATTCTTTGGAATCCATATAACTTACTTTTCTTAGTCTTACTTTTTACAAAATGACTATATGGATTACTGTAACATGAAGATTTTGCAATATAACCAATACCATGTTTATCATGTGACAATTTCTGAAAAGATAATAGATCATTTATTTTTCTTTTCCTTTATTAAACTTAGTCACATTTTGCAAAAGATCTTCATATTTATTTTCTGAAAACTATCATGTTTTTATCCAATATAGAAATCCTATCATTCAAAGACTTAGTTTCCTTTTTCAGAAAAATGTTTTCTTTTATAAACTTCTCATTTTCAGTTTTCAAAGATGATATGACTTTTTTAGTTTCATCTTATTGAGAATTTATAGAAGAACATTGTAATGCATAAACAGAATTTTCCTGTAAAAGTTTCTCATTTTCTTTTAACAAAAATCTGTTTTTCAGTTTTTCATTTTTCAGATCAAGAAATAATTCATTAAATGCATCAGATAGTTCAGAAAATGATACCTCTTCATCTTCTATGGCCATGTAACAAAAGTTAACATGTTCAGTGGATTTTCTTCATCGGAAGATGAGGAATCACTATGTTCTGAAGATGCCTCATAGTTCTTCTTCTTTTTGAACTTCTTACTCTTGTACTTTTCTTTCTTCTTGAGCAAAGGACAATCCATCTTCATATGTCTGGTTTATCACAATTAAAACATTTGAATTTACCTTGCTTAAGAAATTTCTGAACTTCTTTGAGAGCATTGCCATCTCCTCTTCGTCATTATTGTCCGTGTCGGAAGATGCATGGAAGGCGAGTTCTTTCTTCTTTGAACGGTGTTGTCGTTCGTCCTTCTTCCTTTCTTCTAACTGCACTTCATATGCCATTAGATTACCGATTAGGTTTTCTAATGTCATAGTTGAGAGATCATTCGCCTCTTCAATGGCGGTTGTCTTCTTCTCCCATTCTGGTGTAAGTGCACGAAGGATCTTTCGAACTCTTTCGACTTGGGTGTAGTCCTTTCCAAGGGATGCAAGAGTATTGGTGATGTCGGTGAATCTTGTAACCATTTCGGATATGGTTTCATTCTCCTCCATTTTGAATAACTCAAACCTGTGGACAAGAACAGATATTTTAGATTCCTTAACTTTACTAGTGCCTTCGTGTGTTACCTGAAGAGTATGCCATATTTAATGTGCAGAAGTTGCTGTTGACACTCGGTTGAACTCTTCTTTGGTAAGGGCACAGAATAGAGCATTCATTGCTTTTGCGTCAATGTTCGCATTCTTCTTTTGATCTTCACTCCAAGCGTTGTAGTTGGTTGTAGGCTTGGTGTATGTTGCTTCTACGATGTTCCAAGGTCGTAGTTGAGTGACTGCAAGTAGATCTTCATTCTACACTTCCAATAGTTGTAGTTGGTTCCGTCAAATAGCGGTGGACGTTGTGTAGAATGTCCTTCCTTAAATTGGGATGATGAAACTCCGTTGCCATCCTTGTTGTTGACTTGTACCGAGCCTGTATGCTGGTTCAGGGTATGCAGGGCTCTGATACCAATTGTTGGGTCCCTCTCTTATACCAAATGTAGGATCTATAATCAAATCAACACAAACACTAGATAGGAAGGATTAATTGTTAAGCAAATAAGTAACTTGCAATAAGGAAAACAAATCTCAGAAATTGACAAACACAAACAAAGAGATTTATCCTGGTTCGGTCCTTGTGACCTACATCCAGTCCCCAAGCCACCAGCTTGAGATTTTCCTTTATCCTTGATCTTGCCACCCAAAATCAATACAACATGTACACCACTTGTCGAATCCCCTTCTCCAATGTGTACACCTTCTCTTCCACCAAGAGAACACCTTCTCTTCTACCAAGAGAATACCTTTACCTTTGTACAACTGCCTCTTCAACCAAGAAGCCTCCCGTGTACAAATAAACACTTTGAGAATTACAATACTTTTCCTATAGCCTTGATACTGAATGTGTATGTGGACAAGGTACAGTATAGGAAAGATGAACTTCAGAGAACTTCACTAATGGAATTGTCTTTTGGTGAAGAACAGAAGTTAGGAAATCAGTTTTCAGGTTTTCTGGAATTTGGCTTTGGAAAACTGAATGAAAATCTTGTTTGTCTTAACCTTTGGCCTTAGGAATAACTTCCCTATATATAGCTGAAGACTAGGGTCAGTTAGGGTAGTTATAGGACCAATTCAGACAATTTAAACGTTGGAAAACGTTGTCAAATGGATCAGATAAGAGAAACTGTCCAACAGTCAGAAACTGCCTATAGTCGACTTGAGATATGAGTTAGTCGACTAAGTTGGACAATTTATACTGGGTTAGTCGACTAATATTGGGTATAAGTCGACTACAACATCTATTAGTCGACTATATAAACTGTTAAGTCAACTAACAGTGACAAACAGAGAGTTGGGATCTTTCAGGACAAAAGATAGTCGACTAGGGAAATCTATAAGTCGACTATACCATGTATTAGTCGACTAGGGAAATATATAAGTCGACTAATAACATTATTAGTCGACTAATCATTTTTATAAGTCGACTAATCACCTTATTAGTCTACTAATAGGCAGGGTCAAGTCTACTAATAGGAAGGGTCAAGTCTACTAATAGGCTATGATATACGTGTGTGCATCAAGGATTTTACATGCTATTTCATCTTTACAACCCACACTCTATCAACTCTCCTTGGCACATCTTGATCATGTAGAACTCTTGATTCTTCATTTGTTTAGAGCTCCAAATGTCATGCATCGCAAACGTCTTCATCGAAACATGTACCAACAAAGATATGTTTCGAGGTTCGAGCCCCTAGCTCTACATCCCCGCCTACACCACCGTGTAGGATTTCCCATCCACTAGGAGTACCGAACTCCTCTCTCAATGCCACCGAGGCAATTACAACCACAATCTACCTCTACCGAAGAGGGATAAGGCCCGTAGCCAATACAAACACAATCACCTCTACCAAAGAGGGATCCAAACCAATACCACTCCGATCAACCTCTACCAAAGAGGGATACACAAAGTAAGGAGGG